>OY282559.1:201846705-202146764 GCA_958295665.1 Tipula vernalis | reverse complement strand
TTCCGAAAGGGCTCCATTACAATCAGATCACCAATAAAAAAAATATTTGCAAACAACGCAATCTCCACTGAAAAAGTAACTTCATTATCAGAACAAATGCCGAGTGCATCAACAAATATTATAAATAGCGAGGAGCTGTTAAATAAATTTCAAAAAATGGAGAAACTAATCGCGCAGCTGAGCAATGAAGTTGCTGAACTTAAGAGAGAAAACTCTACACTAAAAGAAAAGGTTAAAAATAGCATAGCTAAGGATTCAGCACGAGTTAACAATCTTTCTTCAAACCATATTCAGCCATCAGCCAGTCAACATGAACATTCAAATAATTCCAACTGGTTGCTGCGGCAATTTCCAGTTTTTCAACAGAATAATAGATTCAGTGCTCTGAGTCAAGAGGATTATTGCACAGATGAGGAAGAACTGGAAAAAGAAGTTTCCGGTGCTGATAACAGAAATGCTAGGAAACGCAGGCGTACAAAAACGAAAACTCCTCCAAAAAATACTACACAAATTGTGATCAATAACACTGAACAGAAAACCCCAAAAATACCACTGCCTCCACCCATTAACGTGAGCAATATCAAAAATTTCGAACTTTTTCGACAAAAAGTAATAAAAACCACTAGTGAATCAACTAATTTTAAGGCGCTTTCAAATAGTGACATTAAAATTACATTTCAAAATGAAAATGATTACAGAAATGTCAAAAAATTACTGGAAGAATTAAAAAAAGAACCCAGCAACCAATCCGAAAATATAGAATATCACACCTATCAGCTGAAGAGCGAAAAGGCTTATAGAGTAGTTATCAGAGGCTTACCATCTTCCATTAGTCACGATGTAATTAAAGCAGACTTAGAAAAAATGGGACATGAAGTCGCAGGTATTACTAACATATACAAAATGGTCACCACAACTAATGGTGTAAAAGACAAGAAACACTTTCCATTGTTTTACATCGACTTAAAACAAAAAGACAATAATAAAGAAGTATACAACATCAAGAAACTTGCGTACTGTATAGTTAAAATTGAGCCACCTAACAAGACAAGGGACATTCCACAATGTACGAATTGTCAACAACTTGGACATACCAAGAGTTTTTGCTATCGTCAAACCAAATGCGTTAAATGTGCTGGAGACCATCACACGACAAAATGCAAAAAACAACCAGATATCGCGCCTTCATGTGCTCTTTGTCAACAACAAGGACATACTGCAAATTATAAAGGATGCTGTGTATATCAGAACAAAATTAAAAGTCAACAGAATAATAGAACAAGAGTAGTGCAGCGATTACAAACCAAAGCTGCTAAACCACAAACAACAATCACACCATCCACAGTTGGATTATCCTATGCGCAAATCACCAAGTTATCTGCTGACGAATCAAACCAAAACAACAAACATATAGAAGTTAATAACGAGTCTAATAACTTTGAAATTATTAAAAAGCTTAGTCAAATTCAACAGACACTTGGTCACTTAACAGAAAGGGTGGCAAAACTAGAAATTAATTTCTATCCGCCTAGCAAAAAAAGTCAGCATACACACAAATGATTAACTCGTTCCTACGCATTGTAACTTGGAACGCTAATGGGCTCAACCAACGAGCCCAAGAACTGGAAATATTTCTCCATACAAACAACATAGATATTGCACTTATTTCAGAAACGCACTTCTCCAACAAAAGCTTTTTTAGAATAAAGGGATTTAATTCCTACTGGACAACCCATCCTAGTGAAAGAGCCAGAGGTGGTTCAGCTGTACTAATTAAAAATAATATCAAACATAATCAACAAGAGGATATTCGAGAAAGCTACATGCAAGCAACTGTTATCTCAATCCAATATAATGGCGCAGATCTAAATATTGCGGCAGCATACTGTCCTCCACGGCATACACCAACGAAGTTACAATTTAATAACGTCTTTAATAAGCTCGGTCCAAGATTTATTATTGGAGGGGACTATAATATAAAACATACAGCTTGGGGTGCCAGGCTAATTTCTCCTGGGAAAGGAAATGCTTTGTTCAATGCCATTCATGAAAACAAATGTGAATATCTGTCTCCAAGGAGGCCAACGTATTGGCCAACGGATGCAGGAAAAATACCAGATTTGCTTGATTTCTTCATCATAAAAGGTATTTCATCCAATTACACTATAGTCGAAGGAATTAACGACTTAACATCTGATCACATTCCTGTACTGTTGTCAGTAAGCGCTATAGTCATCAAGAAAAAAAAGAAGCAAAACCTTACTAATAGATTCACGGATTGGGACCTCTTCAGAGAAAAACTGGAAGAGCTAGTTGAATTAAAAGTTAGTATTAAAAGTAATGAAGAATTGGAACAACAAACAAACAATTTCATTGAATACACTCGTATGGCCGCCAGTCTAGCTACTCCAGAATTAAAGGACAAAGCGGAGATTGAAGTCAAATACCCGGCTGAAATCAGGGAACAAATCAAGGAAAGGAGAAAGGCAAGGAGAATATGGCATCTTACCAGAAATCCCGCTGACAAAACCACCTTCAATCGAATAAATAACAAAGTCAATAGGCTAATCAAAAGCTTCAAACAGGATTGCTTCGACAACTACTTAAGCGGGCTAGGTCCAGAAATGGATAAGGACTACTCGTTATGGAAAGCAACCAGAAAATTTAAACGACCTGTAGTTCGAGTACCACCTATAAGAAATGCTCAAGGCAATTGGGTTCGACATGACAAAGAAAAAGCGGAACTCTTTGCTCAACACCTAGCAACAGTGTTTCAACCCCATGACATTCAATCCAACATTGACGTAACACCTGTCTATCAACCAAATCAGGATTTTAAAAGGGTCACGCCAATGGAAATTGCTGAAGAAATCGACAAAAGTCTTAGTCAAAAAAAGGCACCAGGAATTGATGAAATATCACCGGGTCTATTCAAGGAACTTCCACGCAAAGCAATCATCATGATCACATACTTATTTAATGCCTGTATGAGATTGAAGTATATACCCAAATGCTTCAAAACGGCTCAAATAATTATGTTGAAGAAACCAGGTAAACCAGATGAAGAAGTAACATCATACAGACCAATTTCACTGCTTCCGACCTTATCAAAGCTGTTTGAAAAACTACTACTAAAACGTCTAAAGCCAATGGTAAACGTTCCTGATTTTCAATTTGGATTCAGGAATAACCACTCCACAATAGATCAAGTCCATCGAATAACTACGGTAATAGAGCAAGCGTTAGAAGAAAAGAAATATTGCCCCGCCGTATTTCTGGATGTATATCAGGCCTTTGATAGGGTTTGGCACGAGGGATTGACATTCAAGATGAGCAAAATGCTACCACAAAACTATTGCCAGCTGCTTGAATCATACCTCTCTGATCGCCAATTCAGAGTCATCCATGAAGAAACATGTTCTGACTTTTATCCAACTCTAGCGGGAGTTCCGCAGGGAAGCGTATTGGGACCCCTCCTCTACCTTATCTACACTGCGGACATACCTACAACGAATAAAACGTTCATCGGCACGTTCGCTGACGACACTGTAATTATGTCAGTAGACGAATCACAACCAAGGGCAGTGAAAAATCTTCAACGAGCAATGAACGACGTTACTAAATGGACAATTGACTGGAAAATAGTGCTTAATGAGCTCAAATCAACCCATGTGACATTTACGCTCCGACACAAAAATAACAGTCTACACATATACCTCAATGGGGTGCAAGTGCCGCAGGCTGAATCGGCTAAATACCTTGGTCTGCATTTAGATTCAAGGCTCAACTGGAAACATCATGTGAGACAAAAAGCTGAACAGATACGATTAAAACAACGTCAAATGTACTGGTTAATTGGGCATCATTCCAAAATGAACCTGTATTGCAAAAGACTAGTCTACCAGACTATCTTCAAACCAATATGGATGTATGGTGCGCAGCTATGGGGTTGTACTCATAAATCCAATAGAGACATTATACAACGTAGCCAAAATAAATTTCTTCGAATGGTCACCAACGCTTACCGATTTGTGACTAACAGAGAAATACACAATGATCTAAAAATACAATTGATAGACGACGTCATCCGCGAATGTGCCATTAAACATGAGAAGAGGCTTCTTAACCACACCAACGTTGAGGCCGTACAACTACTGGACAGTACAAACGAAATAAGGCGGCTCAAACGAATCAAACCACATGAGCTAACCGTATGAATATTATATCTTAAGGGAACTGGATACTGGTCCAGCAGACCCACACAAGTTTATGCTTATCTTATAAGTACTAATGTCAACCTTACTAATGAATTAATAATGTTTAAGATTGTAGTAGCCATATCAATAAAGATGTTTTTAAAAAAAAAAAAAAAAAAATAATTTATAATTTATAATTTATAATTTATAATTTATAATTTATAATTTATAATTTATAATTTATAATTTATAATTTATAATTTATAATTTATAATTTATAATTTATAATTTATAATTTATAATTTATAATTTATAATTTATAATTTATAATTTATAATTTATAATTTATAATTTATAATTTATAATTTATAATTTATAATTTATAATTTATAATTTATAATTTATAATTTATAATTTATAATTTATAATTTATAATTTATAATTTATAATTTATAATTTATAATTTATAATTTATAATTTATAATTTATAATTTATAATTTATAATTTATAATTTATAATTTATAATTTATAATTTATAATTTATAATTTATAATTTATAATTTATAATTTATAATTTATAATTTATAATTTATAATTTATAATTTATAATTTATAATTTATAATTTATAATTTATAATTTATAATTTATAATTTATAATTTATAATTTATAATTTATAATTTATAATTTATAATTTATAATTTATAATTTATAATTAATAAACACAGAAATAGAGCTGTGTGAATATTGTGAAGAAGAAAAATTATAAAAGAGTTCATCTGTATTAGTTATGATTCACTAATAATATTAAAATGCACAGCACTTTCTGTATATATTGAATGTAAATTGTGGTATAATCAGTCCAGTCGCCGCGGCCTGATGAGAAGATTGAGTTTTTCATAATCATAAGCTCATCAGTTCGAAACTGGATTGAATTCTCTTACAATCTTCGGAACATACTCGTATTAAAATCATATAAATTATTAATTATTAATTATTGTTAATTATTATTTATAATTTTATTAATTATTAATTATTGATTATTAACTAATAATTATTAAAAATATATTAAAATATCTCGTTTTATTAATGAAAAAATAATTATTAATTATTAGCTCTCAATTATAATTTATTAATATTTATTAATTATTGATTATTAATTATTAAAAATGTATTAAAATATCTCGTTTTTATTAAAGAAAAAATTATTATTAATTATTAATTATTTATAATTCATTAAAAATGTATTAAAATATCTCGTTTTCATTAATGAACAAATAATTAATAATTATTAATTATGAATTATAACTTATTAATTCTTAATTCTCAATTAATTATTATTAATTATTAGTTATTAATTATCAGTTATTAATTATTTATTATTAATTATTGATTATTAATTATTAAAAATGTATTGCCTGTTGTTCCTTGCTCGCATGCACTCTGCCACAGCTCCAAGGTGCGACCCCTCCCTTCCAGACTCGCTGTTTTTCGTCCAAGTCGGAGGTTGGACGAAAAACAGCGAGTCTGGAAGGGAGGGTTCGCACCTTGGAGCTGTGGCAGAGTGCATGGGAGCAAGGAACAACAGGCAGGTGGACAGCGCGGCTTATTGAACACGTAAGCCCCTGGGTGGAAAGAACGCACGGGGAGGTCGGGTACTACCTGACCCAATTCCTCAGCGGCCACGGGTACTTCCGGGCATATCTTTTTAAAATGAGGAAAGTAACGTCGGCAGAATGCTTATACTGCCCAGGTATGGAGGATGACGTAGAGTACACTTTCTTCCGGTGCCTAGTATGGCAGGACAGAAGAGCAGACCTGGAGCTAGAGGTGGGTATTTGGTCGCCTGAAACGGCGGTGAACATTATGCTACGAGGAGCTGTTTGGTGGGATCTCGTCTCACGATACATTGATGGAGTCCTTAGGAGTAAAAAGAGGGATTTGGATAGTTTCCCATAAGGCAGGAGGTAGCTCGGAGAGAGCAACGGAAAAACAGACTAGCCCGAAGTAATGTGGTAAACTGTCCCAGGCTAGTCTGAAGGAGGAGGGAGAAGCTGGTTTTAGTCGGTAGCTCTGAGAGTCCGACACACTGTGCGTAAATGCATTTCCACCTTCCTCATAAAAAAAAATAAAAAAAAAAAAATTATTAAAAATGTATTAAAATATCACGTTTTCATTGATGAAAAAATACTTAAACGAATTATATTATTATTATATTATGTTTTTATAAAATGAAATAAAATTAACCTTTTTTAATTCATTTTCAAAATGAATTAAGGTATGTGTTTTAAAAATGAAATAATATAAGCCTTCCTTAATTTTTGAGTTTTATCTTTTTCTAAATCGCTTTTTTTAATTTATAATTTAAAAGGAAAAAAATTAATTAATATAAATCGCAGCTGTTCATATAAAAATCTACTTTTTAAATTCATTTTTAAAAAACTTTTTTAATTCAGCCTTTTTTAATTCGGTAACCCCCCCCCCTCATTCCCTCTCCCCCCACATCTGAACTGTAAAACCAAAGAAAATAATAACATATAAAGAAGTTGCACATCGTACAAAATGCAAGAAAAATATTTTGGGTACGGTCGATATGTTATATTTTCTTTGGTAAAACTTTTTGCTTTTATATAACTTTCCTTCTACGTATAAATGAAAACACCTTCTGTATTTTTCTATTTAAAACGCAATACAAAATGTTTCACTTTATTCCAAGCCTTCCGAACTCGTTGAATTTTTCTCCAATCTTTCAGAGATATAGTATATATAACCTACTTTTTCTCTATTAAATTTGTTCTTCTTTCCTCGGAAGTACAGTTATCACATACATTTACTTCATAGATATGTATTTTTGTAATAAAAAAAGTAAGAAAAATAACAATAAGTAACATAAAAACAAAAAATTAACTTTAATTCAATAACGAAAAAGGAGCTCAGAAATCAGTTGTATACTCTGAATCAGTTGTATACTCTGTAAAAGAAATGTAATCCCGACCTAACTATCTTGCCGTAAGCATACTCAATATTTGGTGGGGTATCCCTTGTTTCTAATAACAGCTGCCAATCGATTGGGCATAGATTCTACTAATTTCTTAGTGGTTTGAAGTTCGATATTTGACCATTCCTTTACAAGAGCGTTTTACTTTTGACCATGGTGTGGTTCATTCTTACTTTTCGGTCCAGATGTTCCCAAAGGTGTTCTATTGGATTCAGGTCTGGACTTTGAGGTGGAGTATCGATAACTTTAGGGCAATTGTATAACAACCAATTCCTCACAGTTAAAGCTTTGTGTTTCGGGTCGTTTTGATAAAAATAAAATGTATTTTCCACCCCCATCTTACGAGCAGACTCCTTTAAATTATCTTTGAGTATATTCAAATACATTATTTGATCCATATTGCCTTCGATGAACACCGAATTCCCCACAGAATTATGGCCTATAGCACCCCACACCATTACACTTTGTCCACCATGTTTCACTGTAGCACATACATTTTTAACTGAAAATGCTTGATTGCGTTCCCGCCATACCTTTTCGTGTTTCTTATCATTCCGAAAGATGGAAAATTTACTTTCATCAACAAAAACGACGTTCTTCCAAAAATCAACCCCATATTTCGGTAGTTTTTGGCGAATTCTAATCGCTTTTTTCTGTTAATTTCACTCACCATTGGTTTTTGCCTGGCAACACGTGATTGAAGACATTTTTTTTTAGTAAACGTCTGACAGTTATAGGATGCACATTTGTGCCACTAAATTCGAATAACATCTTACTTAGTTCTACCGCTGATAACTTCGGATTTTTACGAATTTCTCTTAGAATAAATTTACTATCAATAGAAGTGATTTCTCGCGGTCCTTTTGTGCTAGGTACGCTTTCCAGCTTTTCTTCGATATAATACCGCTCGCAAATTTTTTGAACTGTACTTTTCGATAAGTTCACTATTTCTTGTAAACTTTTGCCTTTTTTCGATGAAATATGACCAGGGATCGAATATTTATTGATGTATTTTTATCTCTAGGTTTCCATTGTTTATTGTGAAAGATAATGTACAGAACAATTAGATTTACAATTTGCCACTTTCCCAATTATGTTACAGACCTACTTGATCGATGTGGATTGTGTAAAACGTAGAAGCCGACTGATTTTGAAAACATTCGTGCATCGTATACAACTGAGTGTTTCTATTGTTTTTTTTGTAATATTTTGAAATTTTATCGTAAGTCCCGTTAGAAGTAGATTTGTTTTTTTTTCTAGGTAAAGACATCACATCATAAAACATGTTTTTTTTTATTCTGTCAGAAGTAATAAAACTGAATTTTATTGTTTCGTTCATTTTTATTTGTCGTATACATCTGAATGTTTCTGACTGTAGATACTATTTTATTCATTATTAGTAGTTTTCCAATCGACCATTGCAAGTACTTATAAGCACTTATGGTTTATGTCTGTGCTAAATCATCTACTCGCAACTAATCTACCTATTTTACTTTCTTTTACTCTAGTAAAATAAAGTATAGTAATCATGAAAATTTTGGACCGTGAGATTTTTAGAGATTTATTTGTTTTGAGGTCCCATGAGTCCGAAAAAGTGGGTTTCGAAAAGGTGTCTGTCTGTCAGTCTGTCTGTGTCCTCTCTACAGCCCAGATGGTTTAACCAATCGAACTGAAACTTCAGATTTAAGCTTTTTTGATAAATTGGGAGGTCCCAGTGAATTTTACTCCAAATCGGCTGACCAGAAGTGGCCACTCTCTTGGTCCAGAAAATTTATTTTGCAAATATCTTAAAAAGTATAAGGTTTACAAGAAACTACTCAAAAGGGAACTTGAGAAACGGGGTTTGGCTACTGATGGTAGCAAAGGAGCTTTACAAGCGCGACTACGTGACGCCATGGAGGAAGAAGGGTTAAACGCAGATCAACATGATTTTGGAGAGAAAGTAATGGATGCGGCAACCGTAGAGCAGAAAGCAGAAGATAAACAACCGTTGGTCGAAAAGACACAAGAACATTCGGGAAGTTTCGATTTGTCGCAGTTAATCGCTGCTATGAACCAGATGACGGGACAGATGAGTCTAATGAAACAACAAAACGAACAACAGCTAGGAGAATTTAAAAATCAAAATGTGCGACAGTTGGAGAAAATTGAGCAGTCAAATGAGCGACAGTTGGAACAACAAAATCGGTCTAACCAAGAAATTAAAGAACAAATTACAGATGGTCATAAGAGAATCGACGTATGGCGTTTAAGTATTTGTGTAAATATTTTATTTATTAAAAACGCCACTTTTAATTTTTGTTAATCACATATAATTATTCATATAATTTATTTATTATTATAATTTATTTATTTATCATGAAAATGCATTATTCATTGGAATAAACAAATTATTTATTTTTTTAACAACAATCTATTTTTATGTATTGATGACCATTTTGTAAGAGAGCGCGCGTGCGACTGGCCCAAAATCCGAGACGAGACTAATTGAAACGAAATTTAATATTCTTTTGTTTTGTTTGTGTTTTGTTTTTGTCGCAAAGTTGGTATAATTTGCTAAATGAATAGGTGTGTTCATTTGCAAATGAAAACGGTGTTGTTTTTTGTTGTGTGCGTACGAACTAGTTGTGGCAAAATGAATGAGTGGATGAACGAGCTGCCACATGACTCCCCCGTAAGTGATTTTTCCCTTCCTGCGAAACATGGTTGGTTTCGGTCTGTCGATGTGTTCGGACCTGATGTTTGATCAGTCGAACTGTGATGGCGATCGCTTGATTGAAGTGGTCTTATCTTGTAAAATACTAATCAAGGCGGTGTGCCGCGACAGAGAAAAGGCAGGAGAATTATGTCGGTCGATGCGTGCGTCAGTAGCTGGGAAGAAGGATGTTCGTCGAGGCCTACACCTGATAGGATGGGAGCAGGAGGCATCGACCAAATATCGGTGGGTACCTCTTATCTTCCTTCACTGGGGCCCTATTTGGGAATCCGTTTCGTTTCGTCATTCGAAACGAATGGTGTATTCGTTTCGAGTAAGAATTGGTATTTTGGAATTCGATCGAAAATAAAAATATACACTGTTAAATAATCAAAAGGGAAATTCTTCTTTTTGGGTAAAACCTATACGAAAAATATAAACCTTGATGAATTTTTGACATATGCATATTGTTTTGCCGATTGTCTCGCAGTTTGAAAATTTTTGATTTGTGTTGTGGATATGTCTTCTACTAAATAATTATTAGAAAGAATATTATTATTTGTGTCTTCTGTACGGAATTAAAGTTGCTGATGATAAATTGCTTCATACAGTCGTGCTTTTAGGTGTACATCGTAAAAATGGATGTGTTCAAAATGTGTTATTGAGCTAAATCATAAATATTGTATTTGGGAAAATAAATTTTTTATTTTATTAAACAGACACAATAGTTTTATTTCAATTATGTATATTATATTTCATTGGTGCATAATATTTCAAAATACATAATATTTTTGTACGTGTAAATATGTATCTCTATTTACTATTTGCTGAAATTTTCATGTTTCGCCTGTGTTTACATTGTCTAACCGGCTTGGTCCATTAACCAATTTTCAATTTATTGCTTTTCTTGTAAAATTATTTATTTAATGGTTACATATATAAGTAAAAATTATCCCCTCCTCAAATAGCATCTTACTTATTGAACTACATTCTTCCTTTTTATATGGATTCGTCAACAATTTATTCAACGTACATAAATCCGTCCATGAACGTACAAATAATGGTCGAAAACGAATTGGTAGATAAGGGAAATTTATATTCGTTTCGTAGCAATTCGTATTTCTTTCAAAATTATTCGTGTTCGAATTCAAAAATACCGATGGCTCGAAAACGTCGTTCGTTTATTTGAATTCGTATTCACAAATAGGGGTCCTGTAGGTCTACTGTGTATTCCGATCCGAAAGTAAAACCGATCTGAAAGTTCATTTTGACTATGAAACAAATTTGATTTTCTTTTCTTTCTCCATACAAAATTTCTGAATTCGGGAAAAATTACTTTCAGATCGGAATACACAGTAGACCCACTGGTGTGCTGTGCCGCAGACAGAGCTGTATTAAGATATCTGGTGACGCAAGTGAGTGAATGTGCAGTCTGTGTCGTGCTAGGCAGGTGGGCAGCGGTGAAAGGAAGCGTCGAAGCACACACCAGCTAGGTTGGGAGCAAGGGGCTTCGACCAATACCTGATGTGTACCTCTAGTCTTCCCTCACTGTACACCATACCAGTCTGACACAAGAATGGTGCAGCGACCGAGTTTCCATGTCATTGTTGGCAAAGCTGTGACATGCCAGACCAGAAAATTAATTCTGAAGTCTGGAGTCAGCTTTGGGGCCTGCCAAGAGATGTTGGCAGTGGCCGCTTTGAGGCCAGTCCACGGACTTGACTGTGGCCGGAGAAAGTCGACGTGAGTCTCGAGTGTCTCGTGAGAGAGTGAGACAGTCGAAGTGGGTCTCGACTGTGTCCCAGTGACATGGAAAGTTTATACGGTGGCAGTCGAAGTGAGTCTCGACTGTGACCGTATAAAAGGCGGTGGGGAGCGCGATTGGTAATGGCTGGGTGGTCGCTTTGCTGTACGACCATTGGTCGAGCCATTTGAATGAAACAAAACAAAATAATTTTATTGAAAAAACAACTAAATGGAAAACAAAAACAAAATGAACCCGGAGAGTAATGATAAACAAATGAACCGGAAAGAAATGGTGAAAAATTTACAATTTATATAAAAAAATAATTTGATGATGGTGATGATGTTGTTGTTGGTAGCATGTTGTCCCTTTCGATGGTGATGATGTGTTGATGCCGCTGCTCGCCGATGGTGGTCGTGATGGTGATGATAGCGGTGATGATGCCGATATTAGTGATAATACCGCTGCTAACCCTGATGACGATGATGGCGCTGATGTTTATGATGGTGTTGTGATTTGTGTATGACTCCAGTTTCGTTGATGTTTGATCTGCTTGCCGCTTGCTGTTGTGGTTTGTTATAAACCTTTGTTTAAAAATATTATCCCGTTTGGTTGTATCCGCTATGCAAGGCTGGGCAGTAACGAATTACATGTATTTGGATTACGTAATTAAAATACAAATTACAATTTGTAATTTGTATTTTAATTACTCATTCTCCAAGTAACAAATTCTCCAGCCTTGCCGCTATGTTGCAAGGTGGTGTACCGGTTATGCCACTTTTATGAATGCGCACTATTGTATTTGTGTAAATATGCGTTTGTATTTGGGTAGGTGCGCCTTTGTCTTTTCGTTTGTGAAACTGTGTATGTGCAGATATATGCATGTTGTACTCGCCACCGGGAATTTAATAATAATGAGAGAGAGAGAAAAAAAACGTTAAGAACGATACCGATTTTATTGTGCACCGTTACAGGATGTTTACATACCTTTTTGCTTGGCACAGAACATCTGTACCAAGCATCCTCGTGTTACAGCAAGCTTTTGTTTGCTTTCGTTGCAACCGTAAAAACGATCGTCGGGGTTACCACTATGGCGTTTAAGTATTTGTGTAAATATTTTATTTATTAAAAACGCCACTTTTAATTTTTGTTAATCACATATAATTATTCATATAATTTATTTATTATTATAATTTATTTATTTATCATGAAAATGCATTATTTATTGGAATAAACAAATTATTTATTTTTTAACAACAATTTATTTTTATGTATTGATGACCATTTTGTAAGAGAGCGTGCATGCGACTGGCTCAAAATCCGAGACGAGACTAATTGAAACGAAATTTAATATTCTGGGGGCCTATTATGATTTTTTTCCGATTTCGTAAAATCCGATCCGCCGCGGATATACATATTATGATTTTTTTTTTGTTCGTAAAAAATACGATCTCGTCTAATCCGCCTTATCATGAAAAAAAAAAAAAAAAACGAAATCGTATTTTACGAAAATCAAATGTCAAAATCCGATAACTATTTAGGTGACGGATATCGTTTATACGATTAAATTCTTGGTTGCAAATAGAGGTGTTTTTTACGAAAATTAAAATTAATTATATTTATTTACGTATTTATTTACGATATAAAATGTAAGTTGTAAAATTATTTCAATATGTTTGTTTCTAAAAAAAAATAAAGTTAAATTGATTTATTTTTATTGTATTAATTTATAGGTCATCAACAAACGGGCATCAATTTGAAATTCTGGTGTCGTTTATGGAAGAAAATGAAGGGATCGCCAAAAATTATTTGACCGGTGCTCAATTTAAAGAGACCACTCAACATTTATGGAGTGAAGTGACCAAAAAATTAAATGAAGCTGGGCCACCTGAAAAAACAATTGAAGGATGGAAGAAAGTGAGGTTATGTGCTATGGTGTTTTGATAACTATTAATACATATATTTATGTTATTTTATATTTAGGTATGGAAGGACTTTAAATACAGCATCAAAAATAAGTTGCGAAATAATCAAAAAATGTTGACTGGTACTGGTGGGGGACCTTACAGGTTAAGAAAATTCAGCCATTTAGAGGAAAGAGTCGACAAATTATTAGACCTAAGCGGGGAAATCAAGGGCTTAAATATAAAAACTTTGGGATGCAAAATTTTAACAGCACCGGATGAAAGTCAATATAATGATAATTTAAGTATAGACACCCAAGAGTTTGAAGCCGAGATACTAAATGAGATTAGTGACGAGTTTTTATCTACTACAAATACTCTAGAGCCAATAAGAGCCTCACCAGCAAGACAGAAAACGAAACCTCACATCTCACCTTCTGAAAGCCGCAATAAACCTCACACTCCACCTTCTACAAGCCGCAATAAACCTCAGACCTCACCTTCTACAAGCAGCAATAAACCAACTAGTCGATTAAACAAAAAACAGAGAGAAACTTCTAAAATGCTTTTAAAGAAACAGATATCACTTCAAGAAAATCACCATAAAGAATTTAAAAATTTTGCAGATAACGTCACTAAATACCTGAAAGAGAATAATAGAATTCTTAAAGAAATTAGAAATACAAACACAAGCCTATTAAAATTAGAGAAAGAAAAATGGATATCAAAACAAAAAATTTTATTGGAATCCAACAAATTAAAGGTAGAAAAATTAGAATTAAAAAGAATTGTGATCAATCTCAAACAACAAAAGTTAAAAGCAACAATATAATTTTATTTTGCTTAATTTTTTAAATTATTTTTTTAATTATTTTATTAATTTTATTTTTTATTGATTTAAATTTGAATGAATTTTTTATAAAATAAATCTTGAATTCTATAAATTATTTTTTATTGATTCCCGAATCCTCTTGGCTTCTTCTTTTATATTTTCGGTTGTAATTTCTTCTGTGGCAATTGTTTCTATATTATCCTCTCTTTCAATTAAATTTTCATCCAAAGGCACCTTATATTTTATACACAAATTATGAAGTAGACAGCATACGTTTACGATTTGTGCTGTTTTCTCAGGAGTATAGTGTAGCTCACGAGAATGGAGTAAACATCGCCATCGCCCTTTCAGGACACCAAAAACTCGCTCTATAATTGCACGAGCTTTTGCGTGAGCTGTATTATAGCGACATTCACTTGAGCCTTCACTGGTTTTCCTGAATGGTGTCATCATCCATGGTTCTAAAGTGCACCCGGAATCACCTAAATAATTCATTGTAATTAATTACATATAAAACTAAATTAACATTATATAATTACCTAGTAACCAAGATGATTTATCTCCTGCTCTCCAATTCTGCTCCATAACAATTCGATTGTAGCTGGCGCCCCATATAACCGAATCATGGGAACAACCTCCGAACCGTGCATCGACGGAAGTAATTTCCATTTTATAGTCGCACGTCTACATAAGAAAAAAACATAATTAGTTAAAGATATTTAAAATTAAAATTTTATATTATTTACTGTACCATCATTACATTTAAACTATGAGTACCCTTCCTGTTGAAAAAATGATGTTCATTTTTAGCTGGTCTTACAATATTGATGTGGGTCCCGTCGACACATCCTATAACTCCAGGAAACCCAGTTTTATTTTGGAAGTATTCTTTTGATTTTGATTTTTCGTCGTCCGATAAATGAAAATTAAAATGTTTATCACACATGTACGACTCCAAAATGTTCAACGTCTCATTCATTACCACCGACACAGTAGATTGGGCCATGCCTATCAAATAATCCTGACCTACCGCTTGCTGATAAGAACCCTCTGCCAGAAATCTTAAAGTGTTTGCCAGTTTAAGAATTGGTGGTATAGCATCATTTTTTTTTTGTTAATTTGAAGTGGGGTTCAGTTTCATTCAAAATAAGGATAAACACTTCTTTCGTCACCCGAAATAGTCCCATGAACCTAAACATGTTGTTTATTGATTAAGTGTTTTGTTTATAAAGCTATTCATTATTAAATTTTGGAATTGTGATACATAATTTCAATTACCTTTTATTTGTCATATCAAGCGGATTAGAATTCATACGAAGCCTTTTTCGTTGAATATATGCTGGTGTTAATTGCTCGTCGGAATCATCATCACTTGAGTGGACAAAAAATCCAATTGTATCCATATTACAACACACTTTTATCACAAATTTTTTTTACTGAAGATCAAATGAATTTCGAAAAATAAGTTTTCAAAGACAAAAATAAACATTTGATATCACCTCGATTGTAAACACAAAATTTAGATGTCAAATTCAATTGAATGAAGTTTGTCTCGTTGAATCTTTTTCAATAAAGTAACAAGAACGACAAACTTCATTTTGTTGCATTTGACAATGAATATCCGCGGCGGATTCCAATTTTCATAATACGTATATCCGCGGCGGATCGTATTTTACGATATCGTATTTTACGAAATCGGAAAGAAAATCATAATAGGCCCCCTGTATTTTGTTTTGTTTGTGTTTTGTTTTTGTCGCACAGTTGGTATAATTTGCTAAATGAATAGGTGTGTTCATTTGCAAATGAAAACGGTGTTGTTTTTGTTGTGTGCGGACGAACTAGTTGTGGCAAAGTGAATGAGTGGATGAACGAGCTGCCACAGACGATAAACTTCTCGAATGATGATCTACTAACATACACGGCGAAGTGGAAAAGCTGCAAATAGAGATTCACAAGGTTGACGAAAAATTGGAAACGAAGGTTCAACATGTTGAAGAGAAATTGCAAACGGAGATTCAACAAGTTGTGGAAAAATGTCAACGTCTCGAGAAAGATCTAACTGATGTCAAGAAAAATGGAACAACGACGCAAGTGGTTCAGACCGTCCAATTAATCAAGTTAAAGCCACCGACATTCGACGGAACAACATCTTTCAGCATTTTAAATTTCAATTTGAAACGGCAGCCAATCAAAACCGTTGGAATGATGAACATTTTTGTCGCAGCGCTAATTGTGGCCCTAAAAGGTGAAGCAGCGGAAGCCTTACAAATCATTCCAGAAAAGGATCGCAACAGTTATCTCGAAATTATGAAGGCGCTGGATCGGAAGTACGGCAGTGACCACAAGCGGGAAATCTATCGAATGGAATTGAAAAGCCGCTATCAAAAGGGAGGAGAATCGCTACACGAATTTTCATCGGCAATCGAGCGATTAGTACATCTAGCGCAAACCAGTACATCGGCCGATTATATGGAAAGGCTAAAAATTGACGCATTCATTGACGGCATTCGAGATCCAGAAACACGCAAGGCGATGATGTTATCACCTAAAGCAACCTACGCGGAAACCGTTGCTTGTCCGTTAACGATCGAGGCTGTGCAGAACTTCACCAGTCCGTCATTATTTAGGCGCCAAATGAATTTAGACGCTAACGGGTACATCGAGCGGATAGTGTCCAAATTTAGAAGCGGCAGGCTTAGGTGTTGGAAATGTGACAAGTTGGGTCACATCTCAATGGACTGTCGGAAAGTAATACCTGGAGAGAGAAGATCGCCACCTTTTATGCGGGCAAACACGGAACGGTCAGGACAAAGGTCTAGAAGCAGCGAGCGAAGATGTTGAGTATGTAACAGGATTGGCCACATCTCGCGAGATTGTTTGGAAGCAAGGGGAAAGCGGCACGGATCACCAACTTCTGTGGAAAGAGCACTAAGAGGAGAGCAAGGATCGGATGAACGGATGGCAACAGTCGGTAAAGTGGAAAGGTTAGAAGTCAGTTTGAAGGAACCAAAGCTGGCTTCGCCGTCTGATTGCCCCATAATATTCATCCCTGTTACGAGTGAAGCACGAGGCGGAAGCAGCGTCACAGTTAGGGGCGATGTTGATGGGAGGAGGTGTATTATTACGCTGGATACCGGAGCAACCCACACAATTGTTCTGAAAGATTTGATCGCAGGAGCATTGCAGCTGGTTGATGTGTTAAATTAAGAATGGCAAATGGGGAGGTGCAATGATTAAAGGGAAAAAGATCGTGAGCATAAGAATCAGCGAAACCTTTTCCCACACGAAGTTCTGGTCGCAGACATTGTGGACGAGGAATATTGAGCAGCGATAACATCGAGCTGAATTTTAAATTTAACGGTATGGATGCAACAGTAAGGGAGTAACAATCAGCCATTGCGAGGAGCTACCATCGAAATCTGAAACAATTTGATTTGGTTAAGCAGATATTGGATAAGAAGGGCCGAGTTGTGCGAAGTGGAGTGCGAGTGTCGGGCGACTTGATGAAAACTCGATTTGCCATACAGGCAAATAGCCAAGGATTACACGAAAGGCAATTGCTGTGGCTTCACAATTTGCAAAAAAAGAAGGATGATTTATCGACGAAACTGCAACCTGTATGGACGGCACCCTACAGGACAAGGAAAGGACAAGGAGGTAAATCGAAGGTGGTGCTTATAGACATGTTTGGCCCTGTACAGAGGAGGTGACTTGGGTCCTGTTTGGGACGAATAGGCTTATGTGAGGGGTAGTGTGACGGTGACACCTAGTGTGTAATAGAACAAGTAAAACTAATAGCTCAATGATTTATTGTACTAAATGGAATTTTCAATGATAAAAATTGTTACGTAATGTTTCTACGCTATTCTAACTAGAAAAATCATGAGCTTTCGAGAAGTTTGGTTTGTGTATACAAAAAAGCGAACAAGATCGAATTGGATTATTAGTATTTGGTAAGCGATAGAGTAAAGATTAAAAAGGAATTAAAAAGTGATTTAAAATTGTTTTTGTGGAAATAAAAAGTAAAAGTGAATAATTGTGCGAAATTAAAATTTTAAGTGTACAGTAAAATTTGAGAATAATTTATATAAAGTGATTTTGTGAATTTTTATAATTAAACTGTGTTGTAATAATTTTTGTGTGAAATAAATAAATTCGTTGGTGATAAATTAAATTGATTTTATATTATTCAGAATAAAGTGATACGAACCTTGAGTGACAAGGCAAAAACGTAACAATATATATTGTTACGTTTTTGCCTTGTCAAATAAGGTTCGTATTACTGGATTGTGAATAATATAAAATCAATTTAATTTATCACCAACGAATTTATTTATTTCACACAAAAATTATTACAACACTGTTTATTAATAAAAATTCACAAAATCACTTTATATAAATTATTCTCAAATTTTACTGTACACTTAAAATTTTTATTTCGCACAATTTTACTATTCACTTTTACTTTTTATTTCCACAAAAACACTTTTTAAATCACTTTTTATGCTGTGTGCCTTAATCGACTAAACTAACTAACTAAAGTAGGACGAGTTAGTTAATGCAATATTTAAATAGATGGCATTAGAATAAAAGTCTCTGTCTGTGCCTCAACTTACACTAAACTAAATTTAATCGCCAATAAACAAGGAAAATACCCAACGTAACATTGTAAAAAAAAGTAAAAAGTAAAAATGTATTCATGATATTGCCGCATTTTTTATTTACCAATACACTTCTGATGTATTATAAACGTGCTTAAAGCAAACAGAATTCAGAAAAAAAACGGAAATATCGAGCCAAAGTAATTTACAACACAATATATTTACGGGGTTATGTAATGTTGTCCAAAATTGTTTTGCTTTAAATTATGTCGAATAATAACCGATTTAAAAGACACTATTTAAGAGTAAAATCGTTTTTTTAAATTTTTGATTTTGATGTTCACTTGTTACAGTATAAATGAAAAGTCATTGAAAAGTAAGCTCCTAAATTGACTTTTCGGTTGCCGCCTCTGAAACAATAGCAGAAGCTTCAATTTTTTTTTTAGTTTAGTTAGTTTAGTCGATTAAGGCACACAGCATTAATTCCTTTTCATTCTTTACTCTATCGCTTACCAAATACTACTAATAATCTTACAAGTTTAATCTATCGCGTTCCAAATACGAATCATCCAATTCGATCTTGTTCGCCTTTTTATATACACAAACCAAGCTTCTCGAAAGTTCACGACTTTTCCAGTTGGAATAGCGTAGAAACATTACGTAACAATTTTTATCATGGAAAATTCCATTTAGTACAGTAAAACATTGAGCTATTAGTTTTACTTATTCTCCTACACACTAGGTGTCACCGTCACAATATTGTGACGGTGACACCTAGTGTGTAATAGAATAAGTAAAACTAATAGCTCAATGTTTACTGTACTAAATGGAATTTTCCATGATAAAAATTGTTACGTAATGTTTCTACGCTATTCCAACTGGAAAAGTCGTGAACTTTCGAGAAGCTTGGTTTGTGTATATAAAAAGGCGAACAAGATCGAATTGGATTATTAGTATTTGGAACGCGATAGAGTAAACTTGTAAGATTATCAGTAATATTTGGAAAGCGGCAGTGTGAAGATTAAAAAGTAATTAAAAAGTGATTTAAAAAGTGTTGTAGTGTGAAATAAAAATTATAAGTGAATAGTAAGATTGTGTAAAAATTATTTAAAGTGATTTTGTGAATATTTATTGATAAACTGTGTTGTAATAAATTTTGTGAAATAAATAAATTCGTTGGTGATAAATTGAATTGAGTTTGTATTATTCACAATCCAGTGATACGAACCTTATTTGACAAGGCAAAAACGTAACAAATTGGTGACAGCGGTGGGATTGTGAATAAAAAGATAAAGAAAATGATTCTCAACGAATTAAAAGTTCCAGAATTAAAGAGCGAACTTGAGAAACGGGGTTTGGCTACTGATGGTGGTAAAACAGCTTTACAAGCGCGACTACGTGATGCCATGGAGAAAGAAGGGCTGGACACGGAACATCATGATTTTGGAGAGAAAGTAACGGATGCGGCAACCGTAGAGCAGAAAGCAGAAGATAAACAACCGTTGGTCGAAAAGACACAAGAACATTCTGGAAGTTTCGATTTGTCGCAGTTAATAGCTGCTATGAACCAGATGACGGGACAGATGAGTCTAATGAAACAACAAAACGAACGACAGCTAGGAGAAATTAAAAATCAAATGGCGCAACAAGCAGTGCAGTCAAACCAAGAAATTAAGAATGAAATGGAACAACAAAATGTGCGACAGTTGGAGACTATAAACCAGTCAAACGATGAAATAAAACGACAGATGGAACAACAAATAGAGAAAATTGAACAACCAATCCAGGAAATTGCAGATGGGCAAAAGAGAATGGACGAGAAACTTCTCGAATTATCTACTAACATACACGGCGAAGTAGAGAAGCTACAAATAGAGATTCAAAAGGTTGACGAAAAATTAGAAACGAAGGTTCAACATGTTGAAGAGAAATTGCAAACGGAGATTCAACAAGTTGTGGAAAAATGTCAACGCCTCGAGAAAGATCTAACTGATGTCAAGGCAAGTGGAACAACGACGCAAGTGGTACAGACCGTTCAATCAGTTAAGTTAAAACCACCAAACTTCGACGGTACATCATCTTTCGGCATTTTCAAATTTCAATTTGAAACGGCAGCCAATCAAAACCGTTGGAATGATGAACATCTTGTCGCAGCGTTAATAGTGGCCCTTAAAGGTGAAGCAGCGGAGGCCTTACAAACAATTCCGGAAAAAGATCGCAACAGTTATCTCGAAATTATGAAGGCGCTGGATAGGAAGTACGGCAGTGACCACAAGCGTGAAATCTATCGAATGGAATTGAAAAGCCGCTACCAAAAGGGAGGAGAATCACTTCAGGAATTTTCATCGGCAATCGAGCGATTAGTACATCTAGCACATACCAGTCCGTCGGCCGATTATATGGAAAGGCTTAAAATTGACGCATTCATTGACGGCATTCGAGATCCAGAAACACGCAGGGCGGTGATGTTGTCACCTAAAGCAACCTTTGCGGAAACCATCGCTTGTGCGTTAACAAATGAAACTGCACAAGCCATCACCAAACCGTCAATGAAAATACGCCGAGTAGAAATCGATACAAGCATAAACAACGAGCGGTCAACACCAAGATTCCGAGATGGAAGCGGCAAAATCAGATGTTGGGCATGTGATAAGGTCGGTCACATCTCTCGCGACTGCTGGGAATTAAGAAGAAAAAGGGGAAGATCACCATCTCCTATGCAGCGACGACCAAGCGGGGAGCAGGCGTTGGCTAGGCAAGAAGGCCAAATGACGACGGAGTCGTTAAACTACAAAGAGTCAGCTTAAAGGGGCAGAAGCTGACTCCCACAACCGATTGCCCCATAACCTCCATCCGCGTTTCGAAAGTAGCAAGAGGCGGTGACAGCTTAACAATCAAAGGCGACATTGATGGCACAGATTGCATCATCACACTGGATACGGGAGCAAATCGCACGATTGTCCGTAAAGATCTGATCGATGGAGATATACAACCAGCTAATGGATTGAAGTTACAAACAGCAACTGGAGGTAGTTCAATAATAAAAGGCAAAAAGATCGTGAAAATAAAGATCGGAAGAACTCTTTTCCAACACGAAGTGCTGATTGCGGATATTGTGGATGAAGTCATTTTGGGGATGGACTTCATGAGAGCAAATGGCTTCGTGGTGGATGTTGGACGAGGAGTTTTAAGTTACGATAACATCGAGTTGCCACTTCAATCTAGTAGTGCCGGAGCAACTACCAAGCGAATTATTATTGATCATCGGGAAAAGCTGCCACCAAACTCAGAAACGATCGTGTGGGGAAGATTGGAGGGAGGTTCTGGGTCACCCAGGTTGTGGGTTGTTGAAGCTAACGAAGAGGAGATCGGAGCCAAGGAAATTATAATCGGAAAAGCCCTAGTTAAACCAAATAACGACCATAGAGTACCAATTAGGACTCTAAATCTCTCGGATAAGACGAAAACCATCAAGAAAGGGACAGTCATCGGCAAATGTAACGAGGTTTCAACTATAGTAAAGTGTGAACAGAAAAATCCGATTGAAAAAGCAGACATGCAAGGCCGGAAAGAAATGGTAGAACAACTTATGCAGAAATGGACCGAAGATCTTACCGAGGCACAGAAAAATTCTGCACATCAACTACTCAAACGGTACACGTCCATATTCTGCAGTACATCGGATAATAACGGAAGGACCTCAATGATAAAGCACCGCATTGATACGGGAGCAGAGATGCCAATTCGTCAACCACCCAGGAGGCTACCTTTGGCAAAACAAGAAGAAGTCAATCGAATGGTAACAGATATGCAGGCAGCAGGAGTAATCGAACCATCTAACAGCCCATGGAGCTCACCGGTAGTATTGGTCGAGAAGAAGGACGGTAGCTTGAGATTCTGTGTTGATTATCGAAAACTCAATGCTGTGACTAAAAAAGATAGCTACCCATTGCCAAGGATCGACGATACATTAGACACATTATCGGGTGCTCGAATATTTTCGACATTAGATCTACAAAGCGGCTATTGGCAGGTGGAAGTTCACGAGGAAGATCGCGAGAAAACGGCTTTCAGTGTGGGTAACGGACTTTGGCAATTTAATGTTATGCCGTTCGGATTATGTAATGCCCCTGCGACTTTTGAACGATTAATGGAGCGCGTGCTAAAGGGATTACATTGGAAGACTTGCCTAATATATCTGGACGACATCATCGTTATGGGGAAGGATTTCGACGAGCATCTAAGGAACTTGGCGGAAGTTTTAGATCGGATACAGGCCGCCGGATTGAAGTTAAGTCCAAAGAAGTGTAAGCTGTTCAGAACTGAAGTCAAATATTTGGGTCATCTCGTAACGACTAATGGAATTCACACCGACGAAGAAAAGATAGCAGCAGTAAAGAACTGGCCAAGACCTAAAAATTTACACGAATTACGAAGCTTTCTGGGATTATGCACCTATTATAGACGCTTCGTGCCAGGATTCGCCAACATCGCCAAGAGTTTACATGAGTTGACCAGGAAGAACAAGGCATTCGAATGGAAGAATGACCAGGAGGAAGCATTCGTGGAATTAAGGAGACGGTTGTGTGCCGCGCCAATCCTCGCGTACCCTATACCCAACGTGAAATTTATTTTGGACACCGATGCAAGTAATGACGGTATAGGAGGTGTGTTATCACAGGAAATTAATGGTCAAGAAAGAGTTATTGCGTACTTCTCCAAAACATTATCAAAACCGGAGCGTAATTACTGCGTGACACGGAAAGAATTGTTGGCTATAGTGGAGTGTGTCAAGCATTTCCATAAGTATCTTTATGGCCAAAAATTCCATTTACGGACAGATCACGGCGCTTTACGGTGGCTGTTACAATTCAAGAATCCAGAGGGACAAGTAGCACGCTGGATCGAACGTCTTCAAAGCTATGATTTCCAAATTGAACATCGGAAGGGAAGTGCACACAGAAATGCCGACGCATTATCAAGACGGCCGTGTCCAGTAGAATGTAAACATTGTGGCCATGTTGAAGCAAAGGAAGGCATCATCGACGTTCGGCTTACGCAAGTGCTGCCTGATGAGGAGTGGACCGACGAAATGGTTAGGAAAGAGCAATTGGATGATACGGATTTATCAGTTATAATGGAATGGAAGGAAAAGGAACACCGGCCAACTTGGAGCGAAATCGCGGACAGAACTCCCATTGTCAAGGCTTATTGGGCTCAATGGGATAGCCTCCGTCTTGAGAATGGCTGTTTAAAACGATTGTGGGAAAGCACGGATGGCAAAGTGAAGCAATTGTTGCTGGTAATACCAAAGTGCCGGATTGCAGAAATTCTGAATGAGTATCATGGAGGAGCAAGTGGGGGCCACCTTGGAATTAATAAAACTCTAGCAAAGATACGTCAACGATTCTACTGGGCAGGATGTAGGCAGTCTGTGATAGAATGGTGCCAAAAATGTGACCAATGTGCGGCGGTGAAGGGACCCGCACGCAAAAGTCGTGGAACCATGAAGCAATATAATGTTGGAGCACCATTCGAAAGAATTGCAATGGATGTAGCGGGCCCATTTCCCACCACTGAGAGCGGCAACAAATATGTGCTAGTAATCATGGATTATTTCAGCAAATGGCCGGAGGTGTACCCCATTCCCAATCAGGAGACGACAACAATAGCTGATGCCGTGGTAAACAATTGGATTAGCAGATTTGGAGTGCCGATGGAGATTCATACCGATCAAGGACGGAATTTTGAATCGGTGGTGTTTCAAGAAATATGCCAGATGCTCGGTATAAATAAAACGAGAACAACGCCTTTGCATCCACAGTCTGACGGTATGGTGGAAAGATTCAATGGTACATTGGAGGAATATCTAGCAAAGGTCGTTGAGAAAAACCAACGTAACTGGGATCGACATATACCGATGTTTCTGATGGCCTATCGATCAGCAATACATGACACAACCGGAATGACACCAGCTAAAACGTTATTTGGAGATAATCTACGGTTACCTGGAGATCTAAAGTTTGGGGCTGTACCATCATCGGCTTTATGTGGACAAGATTACGTAGACCGAATGAAAGAGGAACTTAATGAGATTCATCAATTTGTACGGGAGAAAATACGGATGTCAAGTGACCGGATGAAGGCTCGATATGACATACGAGCAAATAACCAGGGCTTCCAGGAAGGGCAATTAGTATGGCTTCACAACCCGCAACGGAAAAAAGGATTATCACCGAAGCTGCAACCAGCATGGGAAGGACCTTATACTGTCATCACAAGGATGAACGACGTGGTTTATCGGATACGGAAGGGACATCGAGGTAAACCAAAGGTGGTGCATTTGGAGAGGCTGGCCCTATACAGAGGAGGTGATTTGGGTCCTGTTCGGGACGAACAGGCTTAGGTGAGGGGTAGTGTGACGGTGACACCTAGTGTGTAATAGAATAAGTAAAACTAATAGCTCAATGTTTACTGTACTAAATGGAATTTTCCATGATAAAAATTGTTACGTAATGTTTCTACGCTATTCCAACTGGAAAAGTCGTGAACTTTCGAGAAGCTTGGTTTGTGTATATAAAAAGGCGAACAAGATCGAATTGGATTATTAGTATTTGGAACGCGATAGAGTAAACTTGTAAGATTATCAGTAATATTTGGAAAGCGGCAGTGTGAAGATTAAAAAGTAATTAAAAAGTGATTTAAAAAGTGTTGTAGTGTGAAATAAAAATTATAAGTGAATAGTAAGATTGTGTAAAAATTATTTAAAGTGATTTTGTGAATATTTATTGATAAACTGTGTTGTAATAAATTTTGTGAAATAAATAAATTCGTTGGTGATAAATTGAATTGAGTTTGTATTATTCACAATCCAGTGATACGAACCTTATTTGACAAGGCAAAAACGTAACAATATATATGTTGTGACGGTGACACCTAGCGTGTGAAAGAATAAGTAAAATTAATAGCTCAATGTTTACTGTACTAAAATGGAATTTTTCATGATAAAATTGTTCAACTCTATTCTAACTGGAAAAGTCATGAACTTTCGAGAAGCTTGGTTTGTGTATATAGAAAGGCGAACAAGATCGAATTGGATTATTAGTATTTGGAACGCGATTACAAGTTTACTCTATCGCGTAACGCGATAGAGTAAACTTGTAAGATTATTAGTAATATTTGGTAGGCGATAGAGTAAAGATTAAAAAGGAATTAAAAAGTGAATATGTAATTTATAAAACTTTTAAAAAAAATATATAAATAAAATGTTTCTTTTAATTCAAATGATACACATTAATTTTAATTTATGCTCCTTAAAAAGAAAATCCATATTTTAAGAAAGGAATGTGCCTAATGTTCATTTATGATTCATTTATGAAAGGTCTAAACATTATCAAACATGACGAATCACAAGCAATTACCTTTTGCTATGTCTTATATGATTCAACATAGCATTGTCAAATATTGACGAGTCAACAACTATTAGTTTATGACATGTCACAAACAATTCGTCTCAGACCAGTCAGTCACACACGAAAATTAGTCCTATCTTCTGATAAATGTCTATACAGTAAAAATCCTCAAAGCCGGAAACTGAAGGGACTTTTTTTTAATTTTGAGAAAATGCTTTATTTTTGTAAGTATGGATAATGGATGCTCCAACGTATAAAGTGCCAACCAGCGAATATTTAAGAAATTTAACAGAATTTAACGAAAGCGTTTTCTTACGGAAAATTTGACAGGTTGGCTAGCGAAACTGTAACACAACTTGTCAATTGCTTTGATGGTGACGGTAGCTCGTATTAATATTTTTAAAAATTTGTGTAGAATTTTGAACTGGCGATGAAATTGGAGGAACTTCGAAAATTATTTCAATTATTAACAAGCCTTAAATTCTTAAAGGACATAAACATCCCGTGTGGGGTTATGCTAGTTCCCCCATCGGGCGCCTCCCCGGGTGGCGGATAGGGGAAGCCCGCCAGATATGGCAGGTGCCGGGGAAATCAAATACCTGGGGCGGACCAAAAACTAGCTCACCCAAGCCAAGGTGGCACTGCGTATGCCGAAAGCTGCATGGCTAAGGGGAAGCTTAGTCGCTAATATGCGAACTCCAAATTAGGTGCCATTTGGTTTTAAATCCGTAGCCTTCCTATGATAATGCAGAGCTCTGTCATAGGTGACCGTTATTTCTCGTGCAACTCCTGGGAATAAAAATGGATACAAAACAAAATATACCAACAAATAAGGATGGTGGCGCTCCTCAAGCGTCACAAAATAGCGGAAAAGCCATTGCGGCTCCCAAACCCCAGGCGGATGGAAGCGGCACTAACGTACGGGTAGAAGGAGGCAAACACATGTCCAGTTTTGACGGTAATTGGACAGTGTTTGATGGACCAAGCATCTTTCAAAGAAGCAGTACCGTGCAAAGGTCACCGCCTCCTCTATCACAGCAGAGCGCTGTACCAAGGGATGCTGGACACTTAAAAGTACCAACAGAGGAAGAAAAAAATGCAGTACTACAGACTGAGGGCAATGCCCCAGTCATTGCCCCTATTTTTATGCTGCTGAAAGATGAAGATCAAAAGCTGCAGGTTTGTAAAGACGCCATTTCAGCAATGAAACGGGCAACGCATAACCAGAGGAATATTAGCATGGAGGTCAAAAACGGTCTATGTAAGCTAGAAGAAGCCATAGACATACTTTCTATGCTTGAAAGGAAACGTTGGAGGGACTATCGAAGGGACAGCCAGACAGAGTCCCTGACATCGGTGGATACCGATGTAGCCCCTTCTACCGTGAATATTAACAAACGCCGAGCATCATCTAGCCCGAAAAACAAACGGGAAGAGAAGACAAATAAAAAAGATAATAAAGGAAACCCAGAAGGGGTTGGTCCGGACAGCGAAAAAATAAAAGAGAAAGGGGAGGAGTTAGAACCGTGAACTGTAGTCCGGTCAAGGAAAACACCAGCCAAAAGAAAAGACGAAGAAATAGACCGCGGAAACCCAAAATAAAACCTAGGGCCCTACTGATTAAAACCGGAAAGGATCAAACTTTTGCACAAGTGCTGGTTACGATAAGGGATAAGGTTAACCCGGAGGCTTCGGATACAGAAATCAAATCTGTACGCCGTACCAGGATGGGCGATGTCCTCTTGGAATTTGGCGCAAATACGGGAAATAAGGGAACCTTCTGCGAGGCCTTGAGAGGTGCCCTGGGAGAGACGGCAACAGTGCGAAGCCTGGATCCCAAAATCACCCTTGAAATCAGGGATCTTGACTGTTTGTCCACTAAAGATGAAGTGAAGGCAGCCATCCAGAGAGATCTTAAAGATTTCTCTGGGGAGCTGAAGGTGTCAGTTACAAAGACAAACTCGAGGGAACAACGGATGGCCTTCGTGGAGATCAATGCACGAGAAGTACATGAGCTTCTTAAGATAGGCCGTATAAAAATAGGATGGCTATACTGCAGGATAGTGCGCAAAACTGTAGCTATAAGGTGTTATGCTTGCTTTGGCTTTGATCATCAACAGGCAACCTGCAAAGGACCCAACAGGAAGGAGCAGGGCATATGTATCCAATGTGGGGAGAAAGGCCATATCAAGAAGGACTGTCAGTCAGACCCAAAGTGTTTTCTCTGCACCGAGCATCCAATTGGGCCTGAGCAACTAAAACACGTACCCGCGTCAGGGGCTTGCAAAATCTTTAGGCAGGCCCTTGATAAAGCAAAAAACAGAAGCTTGAAGTGAAGGTTCTTCAGGCTAACCTTCATAGAAGTAAGACAGCGGATGCCTTGCTGGATCAACTGAGGCTAGACATAGGTGCAGACCTGCTGATTGTTAGTGAGCCAGCTGGACCCCGTACCCGATCACAGTCGACGATCATGGAGCCGAGGATGGTTTCGTGTGGGTTAAAATCCAATCTGTTATATTCGTGAGTTGCTATTTTACCCCAAACGAGCCGATGGACGATTTCCGAGCTAAAATTGATGTATTAGAGGATAAAGCACGTGAACTCAATGGTGTGCTCGTTATAGCCGGAGACTTCAATGCAAGAGCATTGGATTGGGGCATGAACACTACGAACCCAAGAGGACGGTATATTCTGGATATGGCGGCTAGGGTAGGACTCACAGTGATGAACGAAGGTTGCATATCGACGTCCAGAAGGCCGGGCTATGCTGAAACGATCCCCGATATCACTCTGGTATCTGACATTATGGCACAAAACGTTACGGGATGGAGGGTAATAGAGGATTACACTGGTAGCGACCACCAATATATCGTCTATAATGTAAGGGGCGGATTGCGACAAGCCGTTAGTCGCAATGGCCGAGCGATAGGATGGAATGTGTCAAAACTGTGCGAAGAAAATCTCTTGGCAACCATCGAAGCCGGAAAAGTAGCAATATTACGAAAAAACGGATCTCCCGAAAAAATTGCGAGGACCACCATGAAGCTAATAAATCAAGCGTGTGATGCGTCTATGCCAAAAAGACGAGGCACAAGAAGGAAAAACCGCGGTTTATTGGTGGTCTGACGAAATAGCGAATCTCAGGAAGCACTGCCTACGTCTTAAACGCCTAGTCACAAGAGCAAGAAGAAGAGACCGATTCGCGGCAGAACAGGAACATGAGGATTATCGAATGGCGAGAAGAGCGCTTAAATTCGAAATAAATAGAAGTAAGCGCCTGAAATGGGAGAGCCTGAAACGGGACGTGGACAAGGACCCCTGGGGTTTGGGGTACAAAATTGTGATGCGCAAACTTGGATCTCAGGCGCCCAGCCTTGTAATGGAGACACCACAAATGTGGCATATTGTAAACTCCCTTTTCCCGAGTCACATAAACGACGATCGGCCACATTGCCCCAATAAACCAGAGGAAATACCAGCGTTCACGGTGGAAGAGATTCAGCAAGCCGCCGCCCCTCTCCGCAATAAAAAAGCGCCGGGCCCAGACGGGGTCCCCGTGGAAGTACTGAAGGTAATCTCTCGATCAGAACCTGAGATACTTTTAAACATGTATAACCACTGCCTTGAGGAAGGGGTTGTCCCTAAGGCATGGAAAAGCCAGCGGTTGGTGCTCATTACCAAAAGGAAAGGCAACTCTTGAACTCCGAACTCCCCATCCGCATATAGACCCTTGTGCATGCTTGATACAGCAGGAAAATTATTGGAACGCTTACTTAAGTCGCGGATCTCAGCAGCAATTCAAGCTGCAGGAGATCTCTCTGATAAACAGTATGGCTTCAGGAAGGGTCGGTCAACTATTGGCGCTGTAAAGGAAGTGGTGAGAGCTTTCCATATGGCGCAACAAGGGAATCACCATTCGAGGAAAATAGTGTTGCTTGCCACGTTGGATGTGAAGAATGCGTTTAACTCCGCGAGATGGGCGGACATGTTGTCGGCGTTAACAAACGACTTTCATATGCCAGACTACCTTCTGCGAATAATGCATAGCTACCTTCAAAATAGAAGGCTTATATTTGAAACCATGGAGGGGAAATGTAGCAAAGAGATCACGGGAGGTGCTGCTCAAGGGTCCATCCTAGGTCCCGATTTGTGGAACGCATCTTACGACGGCATATTGCGTATGGAAATACCAGATGACACCTTCATGGTGGGGTATGCAGATGATATAGCGGCAGTAATGATCGCTAAAAACATAGAGGATGTACAGCGTAAGCTTAACCAGGTTATGCGCAGAGCAAACTCGAGGTTAGGCAGCCGTGGTTTAGCCCTTGCAACGGAAAAAACAGAGCTTGTGCTGCTTACGAGACGACACATGGCGACCGATGTACTGTTCGAGGTGGAAAACCAGCAGTTACGGTTAGGGTTGACAGTTGGACTTCTTTGGGGAGTACGGTGCTTCTTTTCTGGTTCCAATTTTGCTGTGTTCTTGTTTTCTGTAATTTGTATAGAAGTTGTAACGAAATCCCAAAAGGGATTACGTTAACAGACATGAGAATAGCGGTCTGATGCGGTATAGTAGCTGGCTAGAGCTCACGGTGCGGCGTGGGGATTCTCAGACATATTTCTCATGCTTGAATAACCGCATGATTAACAAAATTAGAGGGGCAAATGGAAATTAACAATTACACTGCCACGGCCTCAGCGGCAAAAGGGAATAATAAGCCGGGAGTGATCGTTTCGGAGTGACCGTCTCAATCCCAGGCGACTACCGCCGTGACTGCCACACGGGCCTCCCCTCATCGGCCCGCCTACTGGGATGCTGTTTCCCAGTCGCGACGGCCACCGATGCCATTTATGAAGGAGGGACGCCCGCATGACAATCCCAGCGACAACCCCCCGGAACGAGACCGTCACCCCGACGCGATCAACTCATGTGGCGTGCCGCCCTCCAGCACAGCCTGTCCTGGAGGAACGAACGGCACGCACGGAAAAGGGTGGAAAAAGGCCGACCCTTCGCATGACCCCACCTCACATCACCCGATCAATTATTTACTTACGCGCACATGGTGCGGCTTAGCACACGACAGTAAAAAATGCAAAAAGAAAAAAATTGTTACGGTAAAAATAAAAAAACTGAAAAAAATTCGTTAGAAAAACTACGTTACCACTGATTCTACGTTATATTAAAATTTTACTTTCACTACTCACTGTTTAAAATCAAGAAAATAACACAAAAGTACCTGAAAAAAAAGAAAGTGAACCGCTATGTGGTCGAACCACACCCAAGCGGACAACCGAACCGAAGCGAAGCAAAAAGAAAAATCGCGAAAACTCCAAACGCAATCACTTAAACAACGGAGAAAAGATGAAATTGGCGTGATACTTGCTCTGTGTGGGATTTCCACCACATAGGTGTACCACCACGAATCGCGAGTATGACCACAACCAAATATATAATATATAGCAAAAAAAATAAGAGGGGGAAAAACAACTGTTACAATTAAAAATTTACAGTTGGTTTTCTCTCAATAGAGTACCTTTTTTTTGTTCTTACCCACCTTGGCCCGTCCGACCACCGCAACCAGCGCCGACGCAGGATCCCCCTCAAACACCGGCTGCCCTGCTCCCACGGGCGGGAATACGGCGTCAAAACAACCGTTAACTGACGCAGTTGCTGCCACAGATTTACACAACTTATTAATTGGAGTAAACTTTACCAATTTGTACTCAAGTTCACCAATTAATCCACCGAGATAAATATCGTGGTATAATAGATTTTTTTTTTTTTCCTCATAGGGATTTCATCACCACACAGAACTGTATTCCCTCAATTGTTTATGGGATTATTATTTTAAAACGCAAGCGGAATTTGAAGGCTATTCGACATTTTATGCGAACCAAACCAAACTCATGACGTTATAACAAAACACTGATGAATTTTTTTTTTTTTTTATATAAATATACGCATGTATATATAAAGGTATACACTTTTATTATTAGTAATGGTTTTCAACACAAAAAAACTTAATTAAGGCTGATGAATATGACACCAATAGTTTATAATTTAATTTTCTCAAAATATTTATTTATTTATGTATAATATTTTATTTATATATATATATATATATATTTGTTTTTTTTTTTTTTTTACAATACTCCAAGCTTGACTATCGTCTCACTATATTGACGCATCACAAAAATCTTCACAACCAGATTTAGTTCGTAAAAGTTCAAACTAGACTTTTATTTATATAAAAAAAACTGGACTGATCGTCCCAAAAGCAAAACTAGACTGTATATAAACCAAAAAAAACGGGTCTTAATCAACCGCGTTCAAAACTAGACTTTTAATCACCAAATTCCAAAACAGACTTTTTTTATTTTTAATTTTTATATAAAAAAAATTTGACTTCTCGTCAATAACTCAAAAACTAGCCCTTTTTATATAAAATTCGAAACTAGACTAACAAATCCAAAAAAAATATTTTACATCAATTACAAAAAAATCAGAAAATTTTCCCCCTCCTATTTTCCCTTCGCATCGTTGTTTGTCCCGCTCGCTGTATTTGTGCACACACACAATCAGTTTTATTATTATTTTTTTTTTTTTTATTATTATAAAAAATCTTTATTCATGTTTATGTTCTCTTTTTTTTTTTTTTTTTGTTTATATGTGCACAAATACAACGAATGAAACCACCAACGACGACGAACATATATATATACTCAGTTGTACGGTCGCTTCGGCTCCATGTCTAATCAGCCGATCGGTTTTCTTCCCCACACAAAGCAAATATCACGCGTTAATTCAAGCCAATAACACCAACAAGAAAAATGGAATATTCGAGATTGGACATTTTAGCATCGTAAACATTCCATCTCATACCACACAATACACATACACACACCATCTCGCAAGAAATATATATGCTTGTACATGATCATAACCTGCTAAAATTCTCTCTTTAGAAAGCCTGATTGCGTTGATAGCTAACTTACACACATTTAATAATATATACTGAAGAGTGTATTGGTCTCTACAAAAAACCATATAAAAAAAATTCAAATTTTTTTGTTTCTTACCACTACTAATTCCAGTTGATATCACACACTACTTAATATCAACTAACAATTGAGCATTTTACTCTCTTTTAGTTTCATAGTATACGAATGTTTATGTTTTCTACACTGTATTCACAACCATATATATATACGCTGTCATTTCACAAATATATTCATCAGTATAGATACTTCTACAGCATTAGTATACATTTGATTGGGCTTTCTAAAGAGAGAATTTTAGCAGGTTATGACATGATAATATAGAAAACAAGTAAATGCAGGGGAAAACAAAATAAAATATTTTTACATAACAATCGGTGAGAATATTAATTTGAATTTTGGGAAAGCATAGATCAGAGCGTATGTATATACAACCCTATGGTGGTCATGGTATATAAAAAAAAAAAAAAATTCAAACTATTTGAGCGTTTGGAATTTTCGCAATAGAAATTTTTCTGCTTCAAGTGGAGACGTATGCCAGTCGTAACAAACGTGGGAACGACCCACACCCGAGATAAGGTCTCAAGCCAGGCATATAATAAACAAATAATGGTGTTAAACCCGAATATCTTTGGCATGGTATGTGCCTAAATGTTTTTCATCCGGATCTTTGACGATATAAGCAAAGTTACACAATTTCTCCTTAATTACCGCAGGGATGAATTTAGGGGACAATGGTGCCGGAAATCTGGTCGAAGCGCTATCTTGGTTGAAAGATCTTATAAATACTGCCTGATCGGGATAAAAGTTCTGACTGATGCTTAGGGGTTTATTATTTTTGATTGTTTTATGGTTAATGGACTCCAAGGATCTCATGCGTATAAATTCATCATCTTTAGTCATTCTCTTGCTGATAAATTTCTGTTTACTAGGTTTAAATTTTGAAGACGACTGTCCAACAATGGTACATGGCTTCTTATTGTCTACTGGTAAAGACGAATGGAATTTGGCTAGAGAAGGCAAGTTCTCTGCGTCGCACACGGATGACAGTTGTGGAGTAATGCCAAATTGATTCCAAAAGTCCATTCCCAGATACAGAGCTTGATCTAAGGAAGGTACCAGGTATATGCGCATATAATGAGTTTGAGAATTATATCGTACGGGAGCATAAATATAACCCATCACACGCTGAGGTTGACCACTAGCAGTGTATATGGTAGATGGAAAACTATGTATTTTTAACTGGTTATCTGTCAACAACCTTTCAGACCCACAACCCAACACACTCACACTCGCACCGCTGTCTAACAGACCTCGGTATGGAACATCATTAACACGGATATCAGCATAAAGCCGTCTATCACGTGTTTCAGAACCGAGAATTGAGGAGACAACGAAGGATCTCAAGACCCGACGTGCCCTCCAATATTTTTTTGAACGTAGTAAGCGTGTTGAGCTGAATTTCCTACAAGGCTTGATGACAGATTGAACGGGATTAGAAAAATGAATTTTATTAGAAAAGCAAAAGTGTGAAGGATTAGATAAAGTCAGTGGAGAGTCAGGTACCATTTGATTGAGAACAGGCGTCGCCAATCCAGACGATGATTCGGAATCAAAAGACTCAACGAGAGCTATCATGGGTTCGTCGGTTCTCTCACATCTGGCATCGACTTCCACTGAAGAATTTATTGGTCGGTGTTGCTGCCAGTGTCTTCTTTCTTCCTGGGAAAGAGGGTTGAACTGTTCTTCTCCTGGTAATAACATGCCGTAAGTAGGAACGATATCCAGTTCACTTATGATCCGTTGAGGATGAAAAGAGTAATCGTTGGAAGCGTGAAGTCGCTTTAAAGAATCCTCCCAGGCAGTACAACTCTTGATTAATTCACTTATGTGTGAAAAGTGCCGATCAGTTAAATGGTATTGTAACACAGGGTTCATGTTGTTAATCAGAAGTTGGATAAATTCATCATCACTGTAAGGGGTGTGACACTGCAGGGACAAGCTCCACATATGTTGATAATAATCAAGAAAAGATTCATCCGGCAATTGTTTTCTAGCTTCCACCATGCGACGTATCTCATAGGGGGTTCGCCGGGTTTTAAAATGTTCACGAAACTCTCTACGAAAATGATCCCAGGAGACTAAAGGATTATGGCGACGAAACGTCCAATACCACTCCAGTGCCACATCCTTCAAAAGAAGATATAAATCCAGCAGAAGAACTTCATGTGATATTTTAATTGACGCAACGACGGAGTCCAGTTGAAATAGGAACATATCAACAGTAATTCCTGCAGGTGAACCACTGTAGGAAATTCCGCATTGAAGTAGAAAGCGTCTATCATATACATGATTACTAGAAAAATGGGGAATATGAATGGTATTTGACATACTTTTATGCAAGTCAACAGTAGATGGTAACTTATTTGTGAATGGGGTAGCCGACTCCAGAGATGAACGCTCTTTAGAGATCGGAGCTCCCGGAGGAATGTCAAATCGGATGGATTATTTTTTTAAAAAAATGAAAAAAATTAAATGAAAAACAATTTGCGGAAGGCAGATAAAAAAAATTGTGTTTAAAAATAATAACCATTTTAATTGTATAAGTAATTCAAAAAATTAGGAAGCATTAAAACGGAAATTGAAAAAAAAAATTTTATTAATCTAATTAATTCTATACGTCAGCGACGTGAAATAAATTCAAGACTTAAACTTAGAAGTTCCACAACCAGAACGAAAATACAGAATTTAATAAATGGAATTTAGAAAAAAATATGATTATCAATTAGCGGTTCCCAAAAATTCCCAAATCCCCAAAAAAACAATTTGTAATAAAAATATTTATTTATAAATGATTTATATTTATTCAAGAACTCTAAATAAAATATTGTTGATATCGCCTACGAAGTAATAAAATTCCTAATAAAATAAAAATATAAAGTTTCCCAAAACCCAAAGAAAATATTATTTATACCCGTTTACCAAAAAAAATAAAATTAAATTAATTAATTACCCGAAAATGAAATTAATTATTTAAACGAAATTCAAATGAATTGATTAAACAAAATTAAATAAAATTAATTAACAAAAAAAACCAAAGTTAATATATGAAACCAAATTACGTTTATTAATGAATGAGAAAAAAAATTAAATTAATTAAATAAATCCGCAAAATTAAATTAGAACTTCAATAATAACGTGGACATACACAAGTCGGGAAGCGTGAGGAGCTACGAGAATATTATTACTGTCACAAGGACTCACTCGCGTCAATTGTTGACTGCCGCTCACTCAAACGCTGATCAAAACCGTACTTGAAGGATTATCACACGATGATACACTGGCGTTCATTTAATTTTGTACTAGTTTCGTAACAACAAAAAGTGTTTATATATAAAGGAAAATCAATCAAAAATCAAAAATAAATTGGCTTAATTTATTAACGAGCGTTAAACTAATTAATTTTAAATGAATTAATAAAAAAAAATAAAGAAAAATAGTAAGGTAATAAATCGATAAATAAAGCGAATATACGTAGAGAATTAGCTGCTCCACTATGCTGTAAGGAATTAAGAAAAGGGAGAAAAAGATGACGACGAGATAATAAAAATAAAATTTTCACAAACAGTGAAAAGTGAAAGTAAATAAAGAAAAATAAAGAGAGAGTTGATCGAATGATGTTTGGTGTGGCCATGCGTTGGGCCGGTGGTAAAATAATAATAAGTAATAATAAAAAAAATGGTTGGTCTCCTCCCCCGTTGGCCTCACAGCCGCACTCTTAGAGCTCCACCATGAGACGCGGGGTACTGTTAAATATAATAATAACACCGCTGAGGTCCAATAATTTTAATTAAAGAAGATAAGAAATAAGAAAATTAACAAAAGAATGAACTAAGGATGTGCCATTGACCAACGAGACCACGAACTGTCCAATCAACACCACATTGGTGGAAACAACAAGTTCGCGATCTCAATGCTCATGGCACACGGAACCAACATGGCAAACGATCCAGCGAGGTCGAATGACTCGAAGTCAGAACACGCTTGGATCGCTCCCCATGAAGGTAGTTGGAACAAAATAAAATTAACTGAAAAAAAATTGAAGTAAATTACTTAAAGGTTCGTAGATCTGCAAATAGAAAAATAAAAAATTGAAGAAAGCTAAACTCAGAACAAAGGAAGAATGAGTCTAACCACAATCTAACGCCACATGGCGGAAATGGTAGACCCACTCAACCGATGAACTGAGAATAGGGATTGACACTCACAGCTGCATGTAATCAAACAGCTTACGCTGGTTACAATACAGATGTGGCGTCAACCGGACAGGGAAACATTGATGTGAGCAACCGTACAGATCAAACAACGCAAGCGTTGGACTTTGCACGTGAGGCTCACAACAAGTTTTGAAAAAAAAATCTGAAAAATTAAAAGTCGAAAAAAATGAATTTAATTAGCCGAAGATTGGGCGCCACTGTAACGAAATCCCAAAAGGGATTACGTTAACAGACATGAGAATAGCGGTCTGATGCGGTATAGTAGCTGGCTAGAGCTCACGGTGCGGCGTGGGGATTCTCAGACATATTTCTCATGCTTGAATAACCGCATGATTAACAAAATTAGAGGGGCAAATGGAAATTAACAATTACACTGCCACGGCCTCAGCGGCAAAAGGGAATAATAAGCCGGGAGTGATCGTTTCGGAGTGACCGTCTCAATCCCAGGCGACTACCGCCGTGACTGCCACACGGGCCTCCCCTCATCGGCCCGCCTACTGGGATGCTGTTTCCCAGTCGCGACGGCCACCGATGCCATTTATGAAGGAGGGACGCCCGCATGACAATCCCAGCGACAATCCCCCGGAACGAGACCGTCACCCCGACGCGATCAACTCATGTGGCGTGCCGCCCTCCAGCACAGCCTGTCCTGGAGGAACGAACGGCACGCACGGAAAAGGGTGGAAAAAGGCCGACCCTTCGCATGACCCCACCTCACATCACCCGATCAATTATTTACTTACGCGCACATGGTGCGGCTTAGCACACGACAGTAAAAAATGCAAAAAGAAAAAAATTGTTACGGTAAAAATAAAAAAACTGAAAAAAATTCGTTAGAAAAACTACGTTACCACTGATTCTACGTTATATTAAAATTTTACTTGCACTACTCACTGTTTAAAATCAAGAAAATAACACAAAAGTACCTGAAAAAAAAGAAAGTGAACCGCTATGTGGTCGAACCACACCCAAGCGGACAACCGAACCGAAGCGAAGCAAAAAGAAAAATCGCGAAAACTCCAAACGCAATCACTTAAACAACGGAGAAAAGATGAAATTGGCGTGATACTTGCTCTGTGTGGGATTTCCACCACATAGGTGTACCACCACGAATCGCGAGTATGACCACAACCAAATATATAATATATAGCAAAAAAAATAAGAGGGGGAAAAACAACTGTTACAATTAAAAATTTACAGTTGGTTTTCCCTCAATAGAGTACCTTTTTTTGTTCTTACCCACCTTGGCCCGTCCGACCACCGCAACCAGCGCCGACGCAGGATCCCCCTCAAACACCGGCTGCCCTGTTCCCACGGGCGGGAATACGGCGTCAAAACAACCGTTAACTGACGCAGTTGCTGCCACAGATTTACACAACTTATTAATTGGAGTAAACTTTACCAATTTGTACTCAAGTTCACCAATTAATCCACCGAGATAAATATCGTGGTATAATAGATTTTTTTTTTTTTCCTCATAGGGATTTCATCACCACACAGAACTGTATTCCCTCAATTGTTTATGGGATTATTATTTTAAAACGCAAGCGGAATTTGAAGGCTATTCGACATTTTATGCGAACCAAACCAAACTCATGACGTTATAACAAAACACTGATGAATTTTTTTTTTTTTTTTATATAAATATACGCATGTATATATAAAGGTATACACTTTTATTATTAGTAATGGTTTTCAACACAAAAAAACTTAATTAAGGCTGATGAATATGACACCAATAGTTTATAATTTAATTTTCTCAAAATATTTATTTATTTATGTATAATATTTTATTTATATATATATATATATATATATATATATATATATATATATATTTGTTTTTTTTTTTTTTTTTTACAATACTCCAAGCTTGACTATCGTCTCACTATATTGACGCATCACAAAAATCTTCACAACCAGATTTAGTTCGTAAAAGTTCAAACTAGACTTTTATTTATATAAAAAAAACTAGACTGATCGTCCCAAAAGCAAAACTAGACTGTATATAAACCAAAAAAAACGGGTCTTAATCAACCGCGTTCAAAACTAGACTTTTAATCACCAAATTCCAAAACAGACTTTTTTTATTTTTAATTTTTATATAAAAAAAATTTGACTTCTCGTCAATAACTCAAAAACTAGCCCTTTTTATATAAAATTCGAAACTAGACTAACAAATCCAAAAAAAATATTTTACATCAATTCAAAACCAACATTAATGTACTACAAGCCTGATTGTCACCAATATTATAAATTTATTTTGCGCTTATACATGAAAGTATTGGTGATCGACAGATTATATAAAGGAATGAGAAAAACCAAAAACATCTATAATTCCAAGACGAACTATACGAAATTTAAAGGTACAAAGTGACGACTGCCCATAGTGTTAGTTGTGTACATATAAGCCTTCAATAAAAAAAACTAACCAACACTAATCTAATTTGTTTTGGTTTTGTGCTATGAAATATGAAAAAAAAACAAAAAATACATAAGAAACAACAACAATATACATCACGGCAACGCCGTTTAATAATATCGTGTAAAAACAAATCCTATTTATGTGTATGTTTTGTGTTGGAAAATAATACCAATTACAATAACAACAATGGTCGTACACATTGTATAACCTAACCTAACATATTTTTATTACACTCTAGACCAAAAATTGGCACATTTCATTGTGTTAAAAAATACGAATAAGCGTACATATTTTAATGCTTTACTACATGTTAAATATTAAAATATTAAGACACAATTCGATTTTTAATATTAAGACACCTTTTAAATTTAAATTATCTTAATAATTTTTTTATTAAATTCAAAAATGAATTCAAAAAGGTACAATATTTTTGTCAAGAGTGTACAAATAAAAAGTAAATATGTGTTTGTATGAAAATAAATGTAAAGTAATATGCGACGTTGCCGTCATGATTTAGTCACCAATACTACCTTCAGTAGTAATTACCAGACAATAACAAAAAATAGTTTGTCTTGGAATTATAGATGTTTTTGGAAAAACATACAGATTGTAGATAAAACAAAACAAATGAATTGTGGAGGGAAAATTGGGTATGTTAATAATGAAAAAACTAATTGGGATTGGTTAGTTGTGAGTATTTTTATTCTATTTTCGCACCAACACTTTCAAGTATAAGGTATTAAATGTAAGAGGGTAACTGTGTGCTTCATCACTGAATCAGGCTTGTAGTATTACATTAGTGTTGGTTTTGATCAATTACAAAAAAATCAGAAAATTTTCCCCCTCCTATTTTCCCTTCGCATCGTTGTTTGTCCCGCTCGCTGTATTTGTGCACACACACAATCAGTTTTATTATTTTTTTTTTTTTTTTATTATTATAAAATCTTTATTCATGTTTATGTTCTCTTTTTTTTTTTTTTTTGTTTATATGTGCACAAATACAACGAATGAAACCACCAACGACGACGAACATATATATATACTCAGTTGTACGGTCGCTTCGGCTCCATGTCTAATCAGCCGATCGGTTTTCTTCCCCACACAAAGCAAATATCACGCGTTAATTCAAGCCAATAACACCAACAAGAAAAATGGAATATTCGAGATTGGACATTTTAGCATCGTAAACATTCCATCTCATACCACACAATACACATACACACACCATCTCGCAAGAAATATATATGCTTGTACATGATAATATAGAAAACAAGTAAATGCAGGGGAAAACAAAATAAAATATTTTTACATAACAATCGGTGAGAATATTAATTTGAATTTTGGGAAAGCATAGATCAGAGCGTATGTATATACAACCCTATGGTGGTCATGGTATATAAAAAAAAAAAAAAATTCAAACTATTTGAGCGTTTGGAATTTTCGCAATAGAAATTTTTCTGCTTCAAGTGGAGACGTATGCCAGTCGTAACAAAGTATACAACTTTTTTACAACTTACAGAAAGTAGATACATTGCAGGGCCAGAACGGAAGCACTGTACTCCCTAAAGAAGTACAACTGGCAACCTTAGTTACGGTCTAACACAGCAATTAAGTACCTGGGGGTCTACCTGGACACAAAAGTAAATTTTGGAGAACAAATCAGGCATTCTGCAGAGAAAGCAAACAGAGTCTCTTTTGCTCTGAGTAGGCTGATGACGAATGTCGGAGGTCCAACGGCAGCGAAACGGAAACTACTGATGTCGGTCATAAATTCTGTATTTTTATACAGGTGTGAAATATGGGCGGACACACTAAAGACGGATAAATATAGGAAAGTAATGGCCACTGTACAGCGTCGTGGGGCACTCAGAATCTGTAGTTCCTACAGAACGGTATCGGAATCGGCTGTTATGGTCATTGCGGGTGTTATCCCTATCGACCTAATGGCTGAAGAAAGGAAAAAGATCTATGATATCAAGGACGACCTTGACAGTGAAGAAGCAAGAAGTGTGGCCAGAGAATATACCATGCTGTGCTGGCAAGAGATGTGGCAAACAGAGGACCGTGGAAGGTGGACTGCAAGGCTGATAAGAAACCTGGCCGAGTGGATAGAGAGGAAACATGGTGAAACAAATTATTACCTCCTGATGGGTATTTCTGCAAATATTTGTTCACGATGGGGAAGGTGGAAAACCCGTCATGCATTTATGGGGATGCAGGCCTTGATGACGCGCAACACACATTCTTTACATGCGAGAAGTGGAAACGGGAGAGAGAAGAACTTGAAAGGAAAATCGGCAACGCAACGCCCGATAATATCGCTAACATGATGCTCAGGACGGAGTCGAATTGGAATCTAGTGGCCCAGTATGTGGAACTGATCCTACGGCGAAAGAAAACTGCAATGGATAACCACCAGCGAAGATAGAAGTGAAATTAGTGAAATTATAAAAATTATAAAAATGGGAGGCCTATGAGGGCAAAGAGGGCAAAATATGAGACACCATCCCGATGTAATACGAAAAGTAGTTCCAGGATGGATTTGTATCTGAAATAGAGGAGGTTTTTATTTTAGTGGGTGAGAGTCCGACACACCGTGCATAATGCATTTTCCTCCTCTACATAAAAAAAAAAAAAAAAAAAAGGACATAAACATAAATAATAAAAGACACAGATCTTGTGGCGTAAGAAAAAAAACGAAAATAAATAAATTTGAAAATAAATAATTTGATGTTACAATTTATAAAGTCTTTAATAATTCGGTTTTCAATTTACCTACATGGAAATAAATAAATAATTTTGAATTTAAGCTTAAAATATACAATAATCTCCCACAAGAAGATTTGCACAAAGGTCAATTTGGATTTTTGGCGTTTCCTTCAGTTTTGCGCGATAATTTTCGCTCTGTTAAGTTGACACTTCAATTTAACGAAACTGAACGAACATTTCTTAAAGGTTCGCTGGACAGTAACATGTAAACTCCATATATGTACCGCACTGTTACGTTAAATGTTGGCTGGTTCTCTCTTAAGAAATCCTATTTTCCGGAAAACCATTTAAATAAAAATTCATAATTTTTGTAATTATTAGTTTATTACACGTACATTGCATTTGTTGTTGTTTGTTACCATAAAATATACTCGGGTCGAGTATATTTTATAGTCAAATTTGTTTTTATAGTAACATTGTTGGAAAAAAAAGAAAACAATAAATCCAATAAAATTTTGTTTGATTATAGTTTTGTTCTTGTCTTACAAACGAAAATCGTAATATACTAATATCTTCATTTTTTGTTATGAAAAAAATGTTGGTACGTCTAAATCGGCTATAAATCCACTTTATAGAAGTATAATGGCGAAAATAAATTTAATTTCTGAAGTAATTAATAATAATATTAAAAGCTATTGCACACACATACCGGTTTACCATCGTCAATAGTATAATAGAATAATAGTATAATACTATTATACTATTATTCCTTATCGTTTTCCATCGCACGCGATGAAGTTAGCACCAATTATAGTTTTTTTTATGCGAACGTAGGTATAATTCATATTTTGAAAATTTTGACGTCTATTCATAATAAAAAAAAACAATTTAAAATAACCAAGCGTTTATTTAGTTGTGTTTTTGTGTGATAAACTTGATACGCGTATCCATTTCATTTTACCAAATTTATAATTTACATTTATGTCGATTGCGATCCTCAATATTTTCTTAATTTCTTCGTCCGTCCACTTTAAGCCTCGAGTTTTTTTGTTGGTATCGGATAGCTTACACGATCCTCAATATTTTCTTAATTCTTTGTACGTCCACTTTAAGCCTCGAGTTTTTTTGTTGGTATTATTTAATTCCACGATTTTTACAAATAAAAGTTACAAATTAACCACAAAAAAGAAAAAAAAAATCGAATGGTATTTTTGCGGATTGTCAATATAATATACTGTGACATCAATTTGCAATGTTAAAAACACAATTTGCTACCTATTATATTATGCAGAACCATTAGTTCTTGTAAATGTGTTCTAAAACAAACACATAAAATAAAACCCATTGTAATATGGCACCCTTTCGTGAGCTGGAGGCGGTTAAAGTCGTCATGTTGTATCAGGAAGATTGATTATACTCAAGTTCAAATCGCACAAAAATTAGGGGTGAACCAGTCTTTGGTTTCACGAATACTTAAGCGATATCGTGAGACCGGAGAGTATAAAAGAAAGCCCGGACGAGGACGTAAAAGGTGCACAACCGAGCATGAAGACCGATTTTTAAAAATTAATTCATTACGTGATCGAAAGCGTACTTCTACTCAACTAAAAAATGAGTTACTTAGTGCGCGCCAAGTGAATGTTAGTGCCAGAACAATTAGACGAATATTAAAAGAAGCCAACCTAACTCCAAAACGGGGGTAAAAGTTTCTTCCCCGCCACAAATCCAGTCGTTTAGAATTTGCTCATACTCATGCAAATTGGGGAACTGATCAATGGGCCACTGTTCTCTTTTCAGATGAGACCAGAATCCAATTATGGAAACCAGATGAACGTAATCTTGTATACAAAAGACCTGGAGAACGCTACGCACCTGTAACATGGTGCAAACTGTAAGCTTTGGTGGAGGTACAATAATGTTTTGAGGTGGAATCAGTTGGGAGGGCCGTACGGAGCTGGTGGAGATTGGTTTGAGGATGAATGTAGACTGGTATGTTCGGAACATTCTTCACGATCACGTTTTGCCATATGTGGGCTTAATAGGTTATGACAGTTTTGTATTAATGCATGATAACGCTGCAGTCCACGTAGATGCAACGATACGACAATATCTCCAAGATATTGGCATTCATCCACTTAAGTGGCCACCTATGAGTCCCGATCTTAATCCGATCGAACACGTATGGGACATTCCAAAACGCCGCATTAGAACTAGAAATCCAACACCAGATTCGTTGGCAGGGCTGAAAGTTGCAACGGAAGAAGAGTGGAATCTCATCCCGCAAGAAATGATACAACCTTCTACTTAGTAAGCCCAGAAGGATGGAAGCTGTAGTTAGTTCACGAGGGGGGGGGGGGGGAAATACTCATTACTAAATTAATCAAACTAAATTTTAATAAAGCTAATTTTAATGTTTATAAACCGCTTTTGAAAATTTAAAAAACAAATAGTTGGACACATTTTAACATTTTGCAATGAAAAATAGCCGCTATAAATAGATAACGCCACATTTGTGCCTCTTTTGGGAAAAATATAAATTTGAGATCATTTGATACCAATTCCACTGAAATTGACCAGCGGAATTTTTTTTTATTACAAAAAAAAAAATATGCATTGATTTTGTTCAGGAGTGTATGTGGTTGATATATTGTTGCGATGACCGAATGAAATAAGTATGAGTGAGGCGCTACAAATTAAAGGATAGTTAAACATTTTTTTTAGTAATATGTATTTATAAAGTTTTATTTAGTTTTAATATAAATTACAACATTTTCAAAATGCATTTAACAAAATATTTTTTTTATAAATCTAGTAAAAAATATAAATTTGATCTCTTTTGAATTATTATTCTGTTAGATTTGATTTTTTTAATTGAATAAGTTTTTCGATTTAGTAATTTATAATCAATTTTATAAGTGTTATTGCTTTATTATTCATTTTGTTTATTAATAATAGCAAACTTAAAATATAAATAATTAAAAATATAATACAAACGACACTACAACAATGTTGTATAAAAAAACGTAACTCCACTAACAGTATAAAAAGTAATGTACTTAAATAAATATAAGAACCAATCTACAATTTTTTTTGGCTACACGAATTAAAAAAGGCCGAAATAAAAATGGTCATCAAAATGAATTAAAAATGGTAACTTTTGTATGAACACTTGCGACCTTTTTTAATTAATGTTTTTAACAAATTTACTGAAATAAAAAAAATATTCCTTTTTCATACAATTTTCGACTTTTTTATTTCATTAATAAACATTTTTTGATGACCATTTTTATTTCAGACTTTTTTAATTCGTGTAGCCTTTTCTTTATTAGAGGAATGAAAATTATAGGATAGTTCGCATATATTTAAAATAATTTTTAATGACATATTTTCTTGCTTATTGGTATGGTTTTATTTTTGAAGAAGACGAATATGGAGTAGACATGTTCGCTGGCTTTACTTCTAACAATTGAGGATAGTTTTCTACAATATTTAACAATATTGTGTCGATGTAATGTTTCAGTCGAAGGTTTTCCTCTTCTTTTTCGTGATAAGCTATTTGAAGCTGAAATTACATAAATATAATTTGATTAGGTTAATTAACTTGTATATTAAAATATATATATATATATATATATATATATATATATATATATATATATATATATATATATATATATATATATATATATATATATATATATATATATATATATATATATATATATATATATATATATATATATATATATATATATATATATATATATATATATATATATATATATATATATATATATATATATATATATATATATATATATATATATATATATATATATATATATATATATATATATATATATATATATATATATATATATATATATATATATATATATATATATATATATATATATATATATATATATATATATATATATATATATATATATATATATATATATATATATATATATATATATATATATATATATATATATATATATATATAATATATATATATATATATATATATATATATATATATATATATATATATATATATATATATATATATATATATATATATATATATATATATATATATATATATATATATATAATATATATATATATATATATATATATATATATATATATATATATATATATATATATATATATATATATATATATATATATATATATATATATATATATAATATATATATATATATATATATATATATATATATATATATATATATATATATATATATATATATATATATATATATATATATATATATATATATATATACATAAACTTTCTAGTTTCCGTTTCCAGTGAAATTGAGTATTTTGAATTTCACAAAGCAATTCAAAAGTAAAAACTATATTTAATCTGGCACAAATCATAAAAAGTATCAAATTTTATCCCTTGCTAACTTCAATCCATTATATTGTATGGCAAACCCGATTGAACAGCCAAAATTTAATGTTGTTGACCAAATAATAAATTAATTATTCTTTGGGAAACGACCTCACAATTTATCAAAAGCGTTTCTAATGCTGTATGCCTTAATCGAATAAACTAACTAACCGTACGATTCTGACGTTAAGATGTTAAGAGTATCACAGCTAAGAGAAATTTTGGTAAGAGACTTTTTTTAAGAGAATCTCTTAATTAGTATTCTGTTGGTAGTACCACAGAAGAAAGATTAACCAGCATAGGAACCAAGGCTCAAATTTTAGAAAAAAAACTCGATATAAAATTTTATTTAAAAAAAAAAAAATTGAATGCAACCAAAACTGCTGTAAAATAATTTCGTGTATGAAACTAAATTAAAAAACTCGATATATAGTATTAGCGAAAATTTTATTAGTACGTATTGAGGTATTTATAAAATATTCAAATGTCGTTAAACATTTCTAAACCAAAATAAATTATCTTTTATATTTTTTCACAAATATACATAAGTTATGCGAGCAAAATTTGCATTTCTATTTCTATGTCAGCTGCCAAAGAAGACGCTACATATATAATTTAAGTATACGACTGGATTATTTGTGATTATATATTTTAAACCCAAAATGATATGTGTGCTAACGTTTGCTAAATTAATTTAGTCAATTAGTTGAAGAGCATTTTCTGTTTATTCGATGTAAACAAATCTCTCAATTTTCTTTGTAATTTCATAATAATATGTCTTACTATTGGGAAACAAACATACAACCAACAAAAAGACAGTTTGGTACTTATTAAAGAAAATTTGAATTCCGTTGGACCCTTTATACTTTCGTGGTTATCCAAAATTATTGGTAGATCCGCTGGAACAGGCGGTAATTTTTCATATAAAGTTTGAGATAAAACTAACTTTATTTAAATAACATGTTGAAGCATGTCTGTTTGACTGCACAGGTCGTTATAACCGCAAAATTGGTGCACATTGGCCCAACGATGTTTTTAACAATAATATTAAATACAATTTATTCTATTTGTTTTTAATTGGACAGAAATTAAAATCGCGCCAACTAGAAGTATCCACGCCTAATCTTTATGCCACAACAATTTTGTCAAAACGTCAAATTTTTTTGTAAACATAGGAATAAAAATTGCACAGGCGTCTGCTGTAAAAAAATAAAAATTTAAAATTGAACGGACGTTTTTCTAGCCAACTACAACAAATTTATATCGAGGTTTTTTTCGCTAAAATTTGCGCTTGGTTCCTATGCAGAATAGACATTGCGTGGATCAAATTTTTTTTTCATCTTACCTTCTTTTTTGGACATTGAAGTATAATTATTTTTGAATATTATAGTAGTTAATACAAATTATGCTGTAAAAACAAAACTTGTCAAATAATTTCACTAACTACACTGTTAACGATTTTCAATTTTTATTATTTCGAATCAAAACCAGTAAATCAAGGAACATATAACCCAACTTTCTCTTACCTTCGGCAAATCAAGGTCAAAAAAATGAGTCCAAATTTGTCCATACAAAAACAACGTTATGTCTCTTCTGGTTGTATTCTGTGGTAGTACTCTTAAAATAATATCTCTTAAAAACTCTCCAAATATAGTATATTAGAACATATTTGGAGACCTGTCAATTTGAATTTTTCATACATTTTTGGTGGTTGATAAATAAATAAAAACAATTTTGGTAATTTTTATTTAAATACGTTATTTAAATTTTTATTTAAATAATTTAAATTACAACGGCTCTAGGACATGCGTTGAGCAACACGCTGCTTCTAATATAAAAAAAAAAATTCACTGGAAAATAAAGAAAATTTATCTTAGGTTTATAACTAAATTTTATAAAAATTATTGTAATAATTTATAAGAATAAAATATTTCATAATTTTTTTCATCAAATTTTAGGTTATGTTTATTTTTAAAATAAACAATAAATAAAATATATTATTTTTCGAGTACAACATTAAATATTATTTTGAAACTTACTACGATAAAAACGACTATGAGAAACGTCAAAGTTATGACCACCTATTCCGTATGTCTTAGCTAAAAGATTTTTTAAGAGAATCTCATAACTAAGAGAACGTACATAATCGCAAAATAGTCTTAAGTAAGAGAAATCTCTTAACTAAGAGAAATCTCTTAGTTAAGACCTCTGTGACTGTACGTCAGAATCGCACGGTAATCTACCAAAAAATTGAAGCTTCTACTATTGTCTCATATGCGGCAACCGAAAAGTTAATTTACGAGCTTACCCAGTAGGAAACTTGTCAACATGCATGTGAATTAAATTTGTGCGAAAAACACACGTTCCTGGTTCTAACCTTGTTTTTTTCATGAGTATGAAAAAGAAAGTAAATATTTTTATTTCGCTGTTTCATGGCATGTTGACTAAATGACCAATTTATGACAAGCCTTATTGAATTCTCAGATGAGAAGTCGTCTGATTTTCCATGATGTACGACAAGTATGAGACTTGTCCAAATGTATTTCTTCTTTCATGACGAAGTCCTTAACGAAACATGAACGACAAGTATACGATCATTTTCTTTATAATACGCAGTAATAAGAAAAGAAAACAAACGAAATATTTTTGCTATGTTGTCTGATCAATTCAATTTATTTGATTCATTATGTTCTTTACTTTTTGTGAAAAGTTTACACGCTTACAATAACCGTAATAAATGGAAAATAAAAGTATACTTATTTATTTTCTACATAAATTATTGTTAAAGTTTAATTGTTGGAGCTTGAATTAATTATTAAGTTTTTTAAATTGCATTTATATTTCACAAACAGAAGATTTTGTCACATTATTTTTAGTAAGGTATTTAATTTGTCTAAACCCTTTATATACAATATATGGTATGCAGCAATTTTTAAAAAATAACATGAATTACAGTAAAACTTCGTTTATCCGGACTTCTGTTATTCGGAACTTTTATTATCCGGACGAAACAAAAGAACAAAAAAAATCAGAAAAAACTATAAAAAAAACATTTTTTTTTATTTTTTTTTTTGGATTTTACTCTCTCTCATAATTTTTGTATAAAAAACATTATTTCTAAAAATATTATATTGTAATATTGCGTTTTTATAAGAGACCTCGAATGTCCGGAAAATTCGATTATTCGGAAATTTGATCCCCCGAAGGTTCCGGATTAAAGAAGTTCCACTGTATATCAAATTTGGAATTAATTCTTATCCGTCCGAACCAAAGAAAATAATAACATATATGTTATTATTTTCTTTGTCCGAACATTATCAAACATGACGATTCACAAGCGATTACCTTTTGACGAGTGAAGTACTATTAGTTTATGACATGTCACAAACGATTCGTCTCAGACCAGTCACACAAGAAAATTAGTCCTATCTTCTGATAAATGTCTATATACGTGTCGTGCTTGACTGTCGCTGACGAGTCATTAGCGTGTCTCAAATGACTTTCCTGCTAGATACTTTTCAATGACTTTTCATGTATTGTAAATCCTTTGTTCGACATTTCTGTTTATATTTTTAAATACTTTTTTATTTAAACTTAAATTACATAGGTGAATACCTTAAAATTGCATAGGTGAATGATAAATGCGCCATTATAAGTTATTCTGGTATATAAATATATAAATATTTTTTGAAGAGGAGAAAAATTTTTCCTCTTCGTGAAATGTATACTTTAATTTAGTTAGCTAGTTTAGTCGGTTAAGGCACACAGCACAAAGCTAAATTTAATATAATGATTTAATTTATTTGATTATAACACAGAAGTCAAGATGTCATTACTTTTGGCCTCTGGATATATTAGACAATTCACTGCGTTTGATAATTAAGGTATATATACAATTATTTTTATTGGGTTTCCATCACGTAGTGTGAAGTTAAAACCATTTTAAATTTGGTTATAGGAACATAGCTGTGAAAATAAATAAATAAATAAATGAAATGAAATAGCTGTATTTTGATAGTGAAAAATGATTAAAACCCATATTTTGCACTTATCCATTATAAATTTATTATTATATGATAAATAATATTTGAAGAAATACAAAAAGCACACGACCATGGTCTAATACAATTAAAATTGAATAAGAATTCAAATAAACCTATTCGCCTTTTGAGTGAGTGGAGGAAAATTTGTATGTGATATGGCTACGGATCATTTTTATGTCTATGGCGGTCCTTGGGACAGCCATCATAACCGAACCTAACCATTCGCCTGTTAACCGCCGCTAGTGATACTACAGTCTAAATGAGCCAACGGTAAATTTATTTATATATCAAACTGCAAATATTGAAACCGATTTGGACTTATGGTATTCAGTTTTGCGGTTGTACCACCCATAGCAACGTAAATATCAACCAAAAATTTCAGAATATGGTACTAAGGAACATCGTTGATGCACCTTGGTATGTCAGGAACAATGGGCCCCATAGGTACGGTATCAACTGACCTTGCAGATGTTGTCTTAAAAAAGACAGTTGTTGTTGTCTTGATAAAGACAATTGTTATTGTCTGGATAAAGACAGTTCTTGTGGTAATTCTGCCATTTTGTTACAACACAAAAAAAAATCGAAAAAATGAATGAAATTTAATATAAATAAAAACAAAACAAATTACACAGATGTTAAAAAATTAAAATATGAAACTGCTTTAAATCGCGGGAAAAATACAAATATCAAAAATTACTTTAAATCGTACGAAAAAGAAACAAGTTTTATTAATAAAATGGTAAAATAATAAGAGAAATTCCACAAATAGCACAATCAAAAAACAAAAAACAAAATTAGAACACTTAAAAATTTACACCGATAACATAACCATCCACTAGAAAACTTTTAAGAAATTCAAAAAAGCAAACGACGAAAAGGAGAATGAGCGAAAAAAAAAAAAGGAATTGGTACTACTGCTTTGAGCTCGTGAGATCACACATTTTCAACTTTTTAATTTTCATGAGACAGCCTTCAATGGTCATATTTCAAAATCAAATGAGTAGCAAAAAAAAAAAATAAAAAATTCGAGCCAAAAATTTTTTTATTGCTTTTTCAGTGTATTAGTGTGTACAACATCGTTCCGCAATAAAAATTTTTGAGGAAAAAGCGCAACAGAAATATCCCCACTTCAAAATTTAGTTTATTGGCAAAAACAGTGCAAAGAGGTAAAAGACGAAGAAATGCAACAGCGTAAGCGCGACTCGTTTGGAATGGCCGATTGATTTCGTTTTTATAATTTTATACTGTATTTTTCACATAATATGTACATACAGTCCGAACCAAAATTATTTATACCTGCCAAATTTTTGATGCAACGTAACGCAAACAACTTTAAAAATTATATAAATAGTAAAATTTTTGAAAACATTAATTTTAGTTCCATAAATGTAATTACACTGCTTTATATTTCTATGAAATGTTTTTTTTAAATTTTAGTTCTAGGAGAAATTACAGTTGATTTAGTTTTTGCCAAAATTATTTGTACCCACAAATTTTTTCTCAATATTATTTGTGCAATATGGAAACAATCAAAATAAAATAGTAAATCAATTAAATTTAAGATTATCTTTTGCTAATTAAATAATGCTACAGTCAGTCACTCATGTTTTGTAAGCAAATGGTCAGTTTTGGTTTAGCAATATGAAATTTGACATGTGCATTGGAAATGGGATTCTAAGGGTCTTTTCCAATTACCGACTTATTTCAAACTTATTGACTTATTTGACGCCATCTTAAATAAGTCGGTAAACTCGTTCCAATTCATTTTGCTGACTTATTTTGACAGCTGATAATAACAAAAAATTGTGTCTGTTTTTTTTTCTTGGTCAAATAAAATCTTAATTAAATTAATAAATAAAATGGACGACAAAAAACAATTTTTGTCATTAAATTATTTAACAAATAAAAATATGAAATTGAGCATCAAATTAATGGATGGAGATAAAGATCTGTTGAAGTGTCTGGAAAAACGCAAAATGTGGGATTTTTAATTTTTTTTTTTTAAATTGTAATTCATAAATTTAAAATAATATTTATATCTACTTATATTAGGGGTTGAAATATTGCTCTATGAATATGACGCAATACTAGAACGGGACCCACTATTAATAAAAAAACACTTACGTGTCTCGAAAGAGGCGTTCCAAAAATTAGTGGAACTTTATCCGTCGAAACGCCACGGGATGATCTACAAATGGAACTGGGAGTTACTTTGTTTTGGTTGGCGGCAGGAACAAGCTACCGTGTGGGTAATACTGCTTTTAACATGCCAACAACAACAGTATTCAATATTACCCGGCGTTCGCTGGATATGATATTGAACTTAATCAAACACATTATTGTATTGCCTAATGAAGATGAGCTTCAGAGCAAAGGCCTCAAATTTGCTAATCGCGCAGGCTCACACGCTTTCCATCAGGCCGTTGATGCTATCGATGGAGCGCATATCAAAATAAAATGTCCAACCGATCGGCATGATGAATATATTAATAGAAAATTGGACTACAGCATTCAATTGCAAGGTACGTAATATTCATTTTTAAATATAACTTTGTATATCCATAGTTGAACTGTGTTTATTTATATAGCTGTTTGTGATGCAGAATACAAAATTTTGCATGTCTGCATTGGGTGACCAGGATCGGTTCACGATCAAAGAGTATTAAGGAACAGCAACCTATATTTGAATAGAAGATATCCTGCACGAGATTATTATTTACTGGGTGACAGTGGATATCAGTTGACGCGTGATCCTATATCAATAATCACTCCATTTACGGGAAACCGTTCGTTAACCCCGCAGCAAAAAAAATGTAACCACCTTCACAGTAAAGCAAGAATAGCTGTCGAACAGACACTTGTCGAATAGACACTTGTCGAACAGACACTGGAACTTAATTTAAAAACTTGTAATAAAGTTATCGCCGTTTGCTGCGTACTACATAACATTTGTCTAAATGTTGGAGATCTCATGATCATAGACGAGGAATTTCAAAATGAAAATTATCTTCTAATGATGAAATTTATCAACCCCAAATCAGCGCTTGAGCGTTCAGAGACAATTTATGTTCAGAAATATAACAATTTAGTTTTATGTAAATAATAAATATATTTAATAAAGCTTTTAAAATATTTTACCGCAACAACAAATTATTATGAATATGACAGAACACAAGACAACAAAATTTTATGAATATGACAGAATTTTCGTGGTTACATGGATCAGAACTGTATTGTTTACATGAACCCAAATAAGTTATGAAAGAAAGAGATAGAAAATAAGTCAACTCATCAGCAGACTTATTTGAATAAGTCGGTGAAAACAAATAAGTCGGTAATTGGAATAATGATTTTTTGATGACAGACTAAAAAATATATTTTCGTTCTCAATAACATGAACTTTATTTAATTTCTTTGTTCTTATTTTCGATCTACATTTATGTTGAAAAAATGAATTCGCACTAAATTTTTGGAACATCAATATAGAATGTTTGGGTTCGTTCTCTCTATTGGTGAAATATATGTAGTTATAATTATGTAATGTTATAGTACTAGTAATGATTCGGTTTATACTTTTTCTAGTATTGTTCATTTTACTTATGCTGTGTGCCTCAGAAGACTTTTCAAACTAAACTTTTGAAATTTTGAAGCTTCCGCTACTTCCTCATAGATGCTAGGTGAAAAGTCAATTTACGAGGTTACTTTTCAACGTCTTTTCAATATGTTTGACGTACAGTTTAAAATACATAGTATGCGCAAATTAAAAATTAAATTACCAAAATGTACAAAATAAACAACGGAGAAAAATATGAAGCTACTAAAAAAAGCCACCAAACTTTACATAAAGTATATCGCGACCTCAGAGCAACAAAGTTCTATCTGACATTTTCATTTGAATTTTTTTTTGAATTTTATTATATTTCATTTATTTCTATGGCAAGATTCCTTAATCTATGTCAATAACTCTAAAGCTGTTTCATCATCTGCATCATTATTAAAATTATCGAAGTATTCATCTAAGACTACTTCAAATGGTTTCAACTCAAAACTCTTATTAATGCAAATATTGTACATTAAACAACAGGCGGTTATCGCAATTTTTAATTTTCAATTCCAGTGATTTTAAAAACCGCCCACCATCGTGCGTTCTTTAGTCCAAATGAATTTTAAATAATGCTTCGTGCTTTAAAATGCACAAGGTTAAATTTGTTATAATCTTACAACATAATAATAAAAAAAATTATAATTTTACAGTATTTTGAGTGGTTTATAAAATTTGAATGACATTTGAAAAGTTTAGTTGAGTATAAGGCACAACTGAATACTTTTATCCTAGTGACATCTATTGAAATATTGCATGAATTACTGGGTTTTACAAAAGTTTAGTTTGAAAAGTCTTCTGAGGCACACAGCATTAGTATTGTTCACTGTTTTTTTTTAATAGTGTATGCAAAACATCAACACACGTTAAGAATGGTAACTCGGGGTTTCTTTCAATTTATACCTAAAGACCATTTCTTAATCGATTACATTGAATTTTGACATGTCCGACCGAAATTTTATTTTAAAATGATTTTTTGATGAAGGTCTGGAATATGGCCAATTAGGATGGAACTTGGATATTTCTTATGCAGTTTCAGTTAAATTTGACATCCGCAATGGAAATAGGATTCGAAAATGATTTTTGGATGAAGTTCTGGAATATGGCCAAGAATGAAGGAACTTCCCTATTCCTTAACCGATTAAGATGAAATTTGGCATGTACTTTGGAAATGCGATTCTACAATAGTTTTTGGATGAAGTTTTGGAATATTACCAAGTATGAAGGAACATGCCTATTTCTCAACCGATTATGGTGAAATTTGAAGTGTGTCTAAAATGATTTTTAGATGAAGTTCTGGAATATGGCCAAGTATGATGAAACTTGCCTATTTCTCAACAAATTATGATGAAATTCAACATGTATGTTGGAAGTGGGATTCTAAAATGATTTTTAGATTAAGTATGGCCAATTAGGAAGGAACTTGAATATTTCTTATCCGGTTTTATTGAAATTTGACATCCGCGATAGAAATGGAATTCTAAATGATATTTGGATGAGTTCTGGAATATGGGCAAGTATGATGGAACTCGCCTATTCTATTCCTTAACTGATCATTATGAAATTTGCATGTGCTTTGGAAATGGGATTCTAAAATGATTTTTTGATGAAGTTCTGAAATATCGCCAAGTATGATGGAACTTGCCTATTTCTCAACAAACTGTGATGCACATTAACATGTGCGTTGAAAATAGGATTCTAAAATGATTTTTGGATATTTTTGGGATATGGCCAAGTAGCATTTAGCTTGGCTCGTTGAAAACATATGCTTTACTAAGCAGATTGAGCAACTAATACAATTATTTTGGTTTTGTCACTTTCTTATTGTGGTATTTATTTTATTTGAAAATTGCAATTGCAATACGATCGTTTCGGATTTTACTCCTATTTCTCAACCGATTATGTTGAAATTTGACATGTGCGTTGGAAAAGAGATTCTAAAACGATTTTTGGATGGAATTCTGGAATATGGCCAAGTATGGTGAATCTTGGCTATTTCTCAACCGATTACGATGAAATTCGGTAGTTACACTGGACGTGGGATTCTATAAATATCTTTAGATGCAATTCTGGAATATGGACAACTATGATGGAACTTACAATATCTATTTCTAATATTTTTTAACGGATTTTAGTAGAATTTGACATTTCCATGGAAATTGGATTCTAAAATGATTTTTCGATGAATTTCTAGAATATGGCTAATTAGGATGGGACTTGGCAATTATGATGAAATTCTAGATTTGCGATGAAAATGAGATTCTAAAATGATGTTTTTAATCCGGGGACTCTAAACTACCGTTGGCAGGTTTAATTCTTCTGCGCGTCAACGCCACACACTATATTTTTTAAAAATGGCAAAATTTACCTCTCTGATAGCGCGAAGGATTGGTGAAAAAGTTTCTAACTGTACCTCAACATTATAACGGAGATAATCTCGATTGTTTAGCAATTGAGGTAGTATGCTTAGACTGTCTCAAAGAAACCTCATCGGCTGCATGATTCACAGAAATCAACGGACCACTTTATAAAAGCACTATTTAAATATTTCTCACAACCGCATCCAAAAATAATTTTTGTTTCACATTTCCTTGTATCATAATCGGTTAAAGATAGCTAAGTTTTATCTAATTGGCCATATTCTAGAATTCCATCTTAAAATAATTTAAGAATACATTTTTCAACCCAATTATCACATTTCATGATACTCGGTTAAGGAATAACCAAGTTAAATACTACTTGGTCTTATCCCAGGACTTTATCCTAAAATCATTTTAGAACACCATTTTCAATGCACATGTTAAATTTCATTATAATTTGTTGAGGAATAGGCAAGTTCTATCATACTTGGCTATATAGTATTCCAGAAATTCATCTAAAAATCATTTTTAATTTTTATTTTTTTATTGAAAATTAATTAGGAACCAGAAGTTCCAGTACAATTTTTATTTAACATTACACAATTACTAAGCTATCATTTATTGAAATAATCCCATTTCAATAATCATCTCACATTTGCTCATATTAAAATCACGAAGCTTACTCAATTCATTATATGACAGGGCATGTAAGTTTTTTGTTTTTCTTTCAAAAATTCAAAAACTCGGATTTTTTTGATTTAAATCAGATTTTCTTGATTTGGTTTGTAATGTTAAACTTAAATTGTAATAAATTCCCGAAAACAATTAAATACTTTTTTTATATCAATCAGTTTAATTCATTATTTCCTTAAAATAGTAAATGGACGATAATATAATATACAGAAACAAATTCATTTAAATTTAAATTAAATCAAATAATTTGAATATCAAGGAATTATCATATTTAGTCAATTTTATTTCTTGTTCTTCAGTAATGATTAAAAAATAAATTATAAAAACATAAAGTAATTTAAAAATTAAAATAAAGTATTTCATAATCATACGATACAGAATAAAAAGAAAAACTGTTTTTATTTATTCAGCTGTTTTGCCAAAAATGTTAATTTTGCCGCTTTGTCTATCCCTAGGCTATTTCTTAATTTTGAATGAACTAGCCCAAAGGTCGAAAAAACTCGTTCGACTCCAGCTGATGGAGTAGTAGCTGTTGGTTATTGTTGGATTTTATATTCCTCTAACGTCGCTTAATTAAAAGCGAAAAATGATTTTCCATATATTCCATAGCCATTGATTTTTCAGCTTCTGTTAATTTAAAATTTCGAAATTGCATTGACGGTGTAAATGCAAAAGCGGCAAAATGGCAAGGTTGCATTGCAAATAAATAGCGATCATTAAATAATTTCATTTGTGATAGATCAAATTCATTTTTCAGTATGGCTTCTAATTCTTTCCATATTTCGACAGAATCCGCTATTTTACAAGTATTTTTTTGCATTTTGTCCAGAGCAATTGAAATCGGCTTTAAAAGTTTAACTAAATCCTCACAACTTCTTTTTATACCCATATTCAGCACTTTCGGCGCAATTTCACTATTTATATATAGTCTTTGCTGTTCACAGACTTTTACTAATATTGGCCAGTAGTCGCAATATGAGTTCCAACGAACTTCTTGTGGAACGATCAATGTACTTCGATTAGTAGCTGCAAACCAACCCTTCGGTTGATGATGGTTCTGGGAATATTTAACAATCTGCACTACATGGCGTTATTTCTTCACTTCTTTTCCCCAAATCACGTTCAAGTAAATTTAATATATGAGCCGAACACTCATAAGTGAATAAATTTTAATTTATGTGTTCAATATTACTTCTCATGCCAGCCATGTTAGAGTCATTTTCGGTTACAATACCTGATGCGTAAATATTGAATATCATGTTTTTTACTCAGAACTGTCTATTGTTGCAACAAAAATTACTTCTCTGCGCTCTTTTATTACAGACGCACACAATTTGAGTTGGTTTTTAACATTCGACCATCCGTCAGAGTAAGATAAACTATTTCATCTTTTAACTTTCGACAGAATTCATTTGCTATTCTTCTTACAATAAATTTAATAATTTTCCAGATAAATCTCTCTCAACGGTTATATCCAGGTCGAACCATGTTGTAAAATTTAATAAATTCCTTACTATTAACTTTTCTGAAAGCAACATTTTCCGTATAAAAAAATCTAGCTAGCTGCTTATCAAACTTATTACTGTCAGTTTTAGTAGTTTTTAGCACATATTTATCAATTGAGACTGCTATTTGCTATTTACGGTTCAATTTGACCAGACCACGTTCTTTTTCCGACCAGAATGTGACATTTTTTACAGAGGGGATGTTACAAAAAAATATAAAATTATGTTGTTTGATTGATTATTTATACACATTAATAAACCATACCTGCATTTAAAACAAAGTTTGACACTTTATTAATATTTTCCTTCAACTTTGTTTAGGTTTTTAAAACGTGAAAAATAAAAAATTAAAAAATTGACAATGACAGGTTGTATTTTACTATGTGATTCGCCAAATAATATGGAATTAAGTTCTAGTTTTTATCGAAATTTTGAGGTTTTTTTAGGGTTACCATTTACGAAATTAATTTTCAAATCATTTTTTCGAATCATTGATTTTATCAATGATTTAAATCAAATATGTCCTGTTAAATGACTTAGATATCAGATTCAAAGGCCCGTTCCCTCCATAATTTTTCCTATGAAATTCAGCTTTCAAAAGGGAATAATATCTTAACCTCCTTTCCGGAGCATATAATCCAAGATTCATTATAAGAATAAGCTCTGGATATTGCCATTTAGAAAATCGGAAATGAAAATGGCATCAGCATGCTCAAACTTTTGCATCTATCGACATAAGGCATACCCCAACGTTTTCCTACCTTGCCTTACGATGATCAAATTGGTGTACGTCAAATTGGTGGATTTGCCATGCATAAAAAATGAGATTTTGGTTTGTACCGTTTCGATTCTATTAATATAACTGGCATATTAGGGAGACCATACACATGACGCGTATTCAAGTTGCAAACGGACAAGAGACTGATGTAACATGATAAAAACCTTTGGGTTATTGAACTTTTTCATGGTGCTCTTTCATGACTGGCATAGTGGGGAAACTATCAAGACGCATATTCAAGTTGCGAACGGACAAAAGACTGATGTAGCATGATAAAAACCTTTGGTTTATTGAACTCTTTCATGGCTCGCTTAAGAAATCCCAACACAGAACATGCTTTTGCTGTTATCAAATCAGTATGCCGATTCAATGAAAAGGTTTTTGTAATCATGACTCCAAGGTCTCTTGCTTCAGTTATTCGTAACAAGATAACATTTTTAATGCTACAGTCATTTATTACATACGACAACAAGCAGCTAAATGACATAACTTTACATTTATTGGTATTAAAAAATAACCGATTATTTTCACACCAATAGCTAAATTGCATCAATGTCCTTCTGTAGATTAATTGTATCCTGTGCGTTATTTATAGGGGGAAATACTTTTAGGTCATCAGCATAAATTAGACTGCCCGCGTTCAGTAAGGTAAGATTTTAATTTTTCCAATACAATAACGTGGTTGATCGAGTCAAATGCTTCTAAAGTCAGTATAAATGACGTCAAGCCTTAACCTCAATCACCTCCAAAGCACGTTTCGAAAATTCTATTAAGTTCGTCACAGTAGATCTGTGGGTGTGTTGATGTGAGTTTTAATGTTATGTGTTCCCTCTTTTAACACTCCACTATATTCGCAAGGTTATGTTCACTACAGGCGTTTTATATTAATCCGAAAATACACAATATCCTTCCCCTAGTGAACGATAGAAAATTATCGAAAACGAGCCGGCTTAACGATGGCGCGGCCCCCTCTGGATTTGGTTTGTTCAGTTGGTTTGGGATGAAACATTACTCTTCCCTTAAGTGATCTGCCTGTTTCACCGGTATGTGACGGTGGTGAATGTGTTGTTTCCAGCGTAGTGTTTGGTTTGGTTGGCACTTCGTTCGATTTATTTGTATGTTGCGCCTCTAAGAAACAAGGTTTAAGCCGGTCTATTGAAACTGTTGATTCGATACCTTTAACCAGCAGTGTGAAATATTTTTCGTTGCGCTTAACTACCGAAAATGGTCCCTCGTATGGAAGTTGCAAAGACTGACGAACTACGTCTGTTCGTAACAGCACGAATTCGCAAGTTGACAACTCTTTAAATACGAAAATTTATTCCTTAGCATGTCGTCATGTCGATGGGGGTCTGTGTAACGAAATCGGACTGATGAATGTTAATGCTTGGTTGAATGAAATCCGCGAGTAGTCGTATATGTTCTCCGTAAACGGGTTCGGTAACGTACTTTGAAAATCGTCCCGGAATGAAGTTTTCAGTCCGAGTAGTATTATCGGTAAAGATTTTGTCCACCGTTTTTCAGCGACACACATTATTGAGCTTTTAAAACTACGGTGCCATCGTTCGATTATACCGTTGCATGCTGGATTGTAAGCAGTTGTTCGTTTGCGGTGGAATCCAAGTGATTTGGAAAGTTCGTCGAACAGAGTTGCTTCGAACTGTGCACCTCTATCAGTCACGATGCTCAATGGCACTCCTAATCGGCTGATCCATGTTTTGATTAATGCATCAGCTAAGGTTTCTGCTCTGGTATTCGGAATTGGTGTAACCACTGGCCAACGCCTTTAGCGATCGAGCATGGTCAAACAATATAAATTACCTTCGGATGGAGGTAACGGTCCGACTATATCGATGTGGATTTCGTCGAATCGTTTACTGGTCTGTTCGTAAATTCCAGTTTTACTTCTGACGTGTTTCGTAATTTTACACTTTTGGCAATGTATGCTGTGTTTGGCCCAAGAGCGTATTCCTTGGTTCATCGCTGGCCACATGAATTTTTTACTGATTTGTTTTGCTGTCGCGCGGATCCCGGGGTGAGAGATATTGTGCAATGACTCGTAAATTGCTCGACGAAATGATTTAGGGTAAAACGGCCTTTGTGTTCCCGTTGAAACATTGCATAAAATTTCCTTATCGGTTCCAAAAACTGGGAATTTTTTGAATTTTAAAGACGCGTTTGATTTCATCAGTTTTACGAGCTCCTGATCATTCATTTGTTCATCTGCCATTGCTTCATAGTCAATTGCACTTCCTATTTGAATTTGTTCGATTCGTGAAAGCGTATCCGCGACGACGTTGTTGTTCTCCGAAATGTGACGAATATCCGATGTATGTATATTGTGCTATAAAGTCTAAGTGTCGGCGTTGTCTATGCGATGCTTTTTCGAGACTTTCACGTAGTCAGAATGTCAGTGGTTTATGGTCAGAGAATAGAATGAATTCTCGACCTTCGACGAAATTTTTAAAATGTTTGGTAGCTGAGTAAGCGGCTAAGAGTTCCCTGTCATACGTACTGTAGCGGGTTTCGGTATCACTTAGCTTTCGTGAGTAGAAAGAAGAACAGTGTTTGCCATCCTTTTTGTGTCTGTTGTTGCAATACTGCTCCTACTGTTGTATTCGACGCGTCGACGAAAATTGCAAATTTGGCATTTGGAATCGGATATGCTAGCTGAGTACACTGCGCCAGCTTTGTTTTGCACGTTTCGAATGCTTTGGTAGATCCGTCGGTGCAATTTATTGGTGACTTATTCTTCTTCTTCTTTCGCTCTTTTATAAATTCGAATAAAATCCCCTGATCGTATGTTGGATTCGGTAAAAAGATTCGGTAATAATTTATTAACGCCAAAAATCGAAGAATACCGTCTTTTGTAGTTGATCGTGGGAAATTTTGAATGGCTTCCACTCTGTGTTTATCAGGCGACATGCCGCTTGCGGTGATACGAAATCCGAGGAAAGATATTTCGTTCTTCATAAATGCGGACTTGTTAAGATTTATGACTAGTCCCGCGTCACTTAGGCGATGGAAAACAATCCAAATGTGTTTCAGATGCTCTTCCAAGTTTATTGAGGCGATCAGTAGGTCGTCGATATACGGAAACACGAATGCCAGAACTCGAAATATTGCGTGAATTAAACGTTGGAATGTTTGAGCCGCATTACGTAATCCGAACGTCATCCGGGTGAACTCAAACAATCCGAACGGAGTGATGATTGCGGTTTTCCCTATGTTCCGTTCTTCGATAGGGACCTGGTGATACGCACGGATGAGATAGATTTTCGAGAAAATCCTGCATGACTCGAGTTGATGTGTGAAATCGGTCACAAAGGGAATCGGATAACGGTCAGGTTTTGTTATCGAGTTTAATGCCCTATAATCACCACATAATCGCCAGTTTCCGGTTTTCTTTCTTGCAATAAGGAGTGGACTTGTCCAACTTCTCTTCGAGGGTCGGCACACTCCTTATGCTGTCCAAGCTTCAATCTTAGCTTTGGCGATTTTCATCTTATCCGCGTTCAACCGACGTACTTTTGCGTGGCATGATTGACCGGATGTCTCGATACAATGCGTGATGTTGTGTTTCACAGTATTTATATTTGTCGATTCACGAGTTACTGTCTTGAATTAGAATAGTATTTCCAGAATCTCGGGAAATGTTGAATCGGACTCCAGAATCTCGGGAAGTGTTGAATCGGACTTTATTGTTGTAATGCCGTATGAAGGAATTTGAATTGACTCTCCTTTGACGTCGAGGTTCGTGTTTGGGTCGATGAGCTTGTTATTTTTAATGTCGACCAATAAACCGAAATGTGATAGGAAGTCAGCTCCAAGAATACACCTATCGACTTTTGATATGATGAACTTCCATGTCAATGGTCTATGAAGACCTATGTTGAGAGTGAGGTTTTTGCAACCGTATGTATCAATCGTTGTAGCGTTCGCCGCAAACAATTTAAACATGGACGAATTGAAACCTCGGCGCCTGTGGCGAATTGTAGCTTGTTTTGTGAATCGACTATGATTGGGCGGCTGTTTAAAATTTGGCTACCGTCACTTGCCGCGTGAAATGCGGTGCCTACCGGTTTTCCGGATTCGTTGTCGGTTACTTCGCTTCGTTGAAGTAGCATGGTTTTAGAAACCTTCGCGCTTGAAAACCGTATTTGTGATGATATCAGTAATTCGAGTGTTTTGCCACTTGTTCCTTTGATCGCGAACTGCTGCACTGACGATTATTGTCATTGGTCCTGGGGCTTTGCGAACGTCCGTGGTATGATTTATTTTTAGATTTCTCGAAATAACCGAACAGTGAGGATGTTGATCTGAGTTGTTAAATTGCTTTGTTATACTCTGCCGTTGTCTCGTGTCGAGGCTTTCAGGTTGAAAGTACTAGCCGGTTTTTGTACTTCGACTATTTTGTCTGCAGCGTTTGCAAGTTTCTGAAGGTTCAAATGAAGTTCGAGTCGCTGTAACCACAGATTTCTTAAAACTGGCTCAGTAAACTGATTAATAGATAGTGTTTCCATTTCCCTCAACAGTTGAGATGGTTTTTTATCGCCGAGCTGCAGTCCTGATAGGAGTCGATCGTGTTTTATTTTTGCTGATTCGCTTAAGCGTTCGATTATGACCTTTTTTAATGTTTCGTATTTGTCGCTCTTTGGCGAATTTGATCGCCACACATTTCACTGTTTCTGGATCGAGAGCTGCAATAAGATGGCCGTATTTGGTGGAATCGGCTGAAATACCACCAATTGAAAGGTGCGTATTTTATTGACACCTTGTAGACGTTAGTTGTCCCAACTATTTTGAGTTTCGCCGCACTGTTGTTCTCGTCGTCACTCATTTGGGAATCGTTAAAACAATTAAAAAAATAATTAAATCCGAACTGGTAATAGGCGTAATTATTATTGTAATTCCTTCATTGGAAATAATTCCTTCATCAGTTTATATAATACTATTACATTTTCTTAAAATTACATTTATATTTATACTATATATCGAGGTGCTTATGTTAGGCTCCTCCTTTCTGTGTTTTGTATTACTAAGTCATAAATTCTATTTGTTTTTGTGTTAATTTTGTCGTTGCGTAAATTACTATTGTTTTTTTGTTTGTATATTTCAAGTTCTTCGAGTCTATCTAATTTCTGTCCTTTTTTAGCTCTATGCAGGATTGGCAAATTTATATTAATGTTTGTTTATTTGTGGTTTCCTGTTTTTAAATGGAGGGCATAGTTTGATTTTTTTCTTTTTTATTGATGTCGTTGATATGTTCTTTGTACCTTGTTTCAAATTTTCTACCAGTCTGGCCGATGTAATATTTGGGACAGTCATAATATGACAGTTTGTATATACCTTTGTCGATTACTGGAGTATTGTTTAGATTTCTGAGTTTTTGTTCTAATTTATTGCTGTTTTTGTATGCTGCTGTATATCCAAATTTATTAAGTGTTTTCTGTATTGCTTTATGAGTTGTTCTATTATATTCTACGCTGATGTATTTTACGTCTTTATTATTGTCCTGTTTTTGCAAAGTGGGTAGTTGTTGTAAGTTGTTTCTTGCTAAGTTTCTTTTATTGAGTTGGTATATTAATGATGGGTTGTATCCGTTTCTTCTAGCTATGTACTTTATTGTATTAAGTTCTGCTTCGGAATCTATTTTGCTCATTGGTATGTTATTCAGTCTGGTGATCATATGATTGTAACTTGATATTCTATATTTATAAGGATGATGAAATTGTATATGTATTGTTTGGTCAAAATGTGTAGGTTTTCTATATATTTTAAATGTATGTTTTGAGTTATTATTTTTAATAGTAAAGTCCAAAAAATTGATGCTATTTTCTTTTTCTATTTCTAACGTGAATTTTATGGTGGGTTGTTGGTTGTTTATATGCTGGTGTAATTTGTCTAATTGCCTTTTCGTTCCTTTAAATAATAAAAGTATGTCATCTACGTATCTATACCAGTAAATTATATTATCCCTTTATATGTTATTCCTATTATATATGGTACATATCTGTTCTCAAAGTTGTTTAAATATATTTCTGCTAAAGTGCCAGACAGTGGGCTTCCCGTGGTTAATCCCTCTGTCTGTTTGTAAAATTCTTTGTTATGTGTGAAATAATTTTGTTTTGTTATTTCCATTATCATATTAACTATTTCTTCTGTTTCTATTGCTTTTATGCCGTTTTTTATTAATAAATTTTTGGTTATTGCTATTGTCTCGTTCCGGATCAAATTATACCAGCGGAACTTCAAAACAACTCAGTAATTATTCTTCCCTACCTGGAAGCTATATTCAAAGGGTGTTTGAAACTGGGTTATATTCCTAGGTACTGGACGGAGGTCAATGTGGTATTCATACCGAAAGCGGGGAAAAGCTCACATGTCTATCCTAAGGACCTAAGACCATTAACTCTATCATCCTTTCTTTTGAAAACCTTGGAAAGGCTGCTGGATGTATACATCAGAGATAAAATAGGTGCCAAGAAGTGGGCATCGTCTCAGCATGCGTACACAAAGGGTAGATCTGTGGACACTGCTCTGCACGCCTTAGTGTCTACGATTGAGAAATCGATTAATTCGAAGGAATTCTCTTTGGTGGCCTTCCTGGATATAGTAGGCGCCTTTAATAATGTGGAAGCGGAGGCAATAAAGGAGGGATTGTCATTTTTGGAGGTGGACGTTCCTCTGATAGGGTTAATCAATTATATGCTGGGAAGCAGGATTGTTAGCTCGAAGTTGGGGGACTCCACCATCAAGAGGCGAGTAACTAGGGGAACTCCGCAGGGGGGGGGGGGTGCTGTCTCCTCTCCTCTGGAACATAGTGGTAAACGGGTTACTACTTGAATTGGAGAGAGAGTATTGAAGTTATCGCGTACGCAGATGACGTAGCTTTAGCTGTTACCGGGAAATTCCTGGGCACGATTGTAGACGTAATGCAGAATGCGCTTACCATCGTTACGAAATGGGCTGGCAAATGTGGACTTGGTATTAACCCGTCCAAGACAGATCTGGTACTCTTTACTAAGAAATACAAAATCCCGGTAGTTGTCCCTCCTACCTTAAATGGCACGAGACTTGCATTTACTGATAGAGCTAGATATCTGGGCATTATCTTGGACAGTAAGCTTAGTTGGAAGCCCAACATGTTAGAGAGAATAAACAAAGCTACTTTTGCTTTGTACTGCTGTAGGAACGCCATTGGTCATAGATGGGGTCTGAAGCCGGAGCTGGTACACTGGCTCTACACCGCTGTAGTGAGACATGTACTCATGTACGGGGTGGGTGTTTGGTGGCCAGCTCTGGACAAGGTAACTTACAAAAGTAAGATTGAGAGAGTGCAAAGAACGGCCTGTATGCTTGTTAGCGGGACATTGAGGTCGACACCGACAAGTGCCTTAGAGGTTATGTTGCACCTTCTTCCGGTCGACATTTTTGGCAAACAGATGGCGGCAAATACGGTTGTACGACTTGCAGCCGTCTCTCAGTGGAGGTGTCTTAGTATAGGACACTCTACTATTGTCAGATCGTTGAAGGATGAGCTGGCGAATCTTGACTACATTAAACCTACTCTACGCTTCGAGAAGCGATTTCGGACATCCTTCCCTTCAAGGGAATCCTGGAGGGATGGACCGTTATCGGAAACCGAAGCGTTGCAATTCTTCACAGATGGCTCCAAGCTAGACGGCAAAGTAGGATCTGGAGTATTCTGTGACAAATTAAATGTAAATATTTCTATTCGTCTCCCTGATTACTGCAGCGTGTACCAAGCTGAAGTCGTAGCGATTGAGGAGGTCATGACGTGGTTGAAGCATAATGTGTTATCCTCAGACGATATCACAATCTATGTGGACAGTCAAGCGGCGATCCGGTCGTTAGAATCGGTGTCTTTGGCGTCACGGGTGGCGTTGAGTTGTCACTCATCTCTAAATGAGATGGGTGAGCATTTCAACATCCAGGTAGTCTGGGCCCAGGTCACTCGGGCGTCATGGGGAACTGCAGGGCAGATGAACTTGCTAGGCATGGTACGACTCTCCAGCTGCAACCGGAAAGGGCAAGTCTGGGGAGGCCTATCACAGCGCTGAGACAAGCACTTGGGAAGCAGGCGCTATCCTCAGCAGGGGAAAGGTGGTCTAACACCCTCACCTGTAGAGTTGCAAGACAAGTTTGGCCAAAGCTGGACTTGGGGCGCACTAGGGCGTTAATATCCTTACGCAGACGTGAATTAAGAACGGTCGTAGGAATTCTCACGGGACACTGCCTTTTTGGAGAACATGCAAGAAGGCTGGGTCTGGAGGCTAATGACTTCTGCAGAAGCTGCTTGAACGAAGAGGAGGAAGAGACGTTGGTCCACTTCCTTTGCTCGTGTCCAGCATTGGCTTTCAGAAGGCACAAACACTTAGGTAAGTTCAGGATGGACTGCCTCTCGGATCCCGAAAACATTAAAGTGCGGGACGTCTTACGCTACATAAGTAGCTCGAAATGGTTCCAATAGGGGTAAAAGGGGATACATCCTGTGGTATCACAATGGACCGTCACCGGTCTAAGTGTGCGTAAGCAGTCACTCCAACCTAACCTAACCTATTGTCTCGTTTATTGGAATGTTCGTGTACATGTCGAAGGAGGCTAATTTTGCGTTACATGGTATATCTGTTGATTTTATTTTATTAACTAAATTTATATTATTTTTTAAAGAATTAAAATTATCTAATTTTATGTATTGTTTTAAAGAGTTGTTTATAGGTTTCGTTATTCTATATGTATGTGCTGTTGTAAAGTTGATAAATGGTCTTATCGGCTTACCGTCTTTATGTATCTTCGGTAGTCCTCTTATATGCGGTGCCGATGGTTTGATCATTTTGTTGTACCTTATGGTTTTATCACACAATATGTTGTTTGATCTGTTGATAATTTGTTTGATTTTTGTATTAAATTCGTTGGTTGGATCTGTTTGAAGTTTCTCTATTTTATTGTTTTTGATGTATTCATCTATTTTGTTGTTGTATTTCTGGTTTTTCCTGATTACTAATCAGGAAAAATCCAGGAATACAACAACAAAATAACCGTAATCATGAAAACCCAGGAATACAACAACAAAATAGATGAATACATCAAAAACAATAAAATAGAGAAACTTCAAACAGATCCAACCAACGAATTTAATACAAAAATCAAACAAATTATCAACAGATCAAACAACATAATGAGTAATAAAACCATAAGATACAACAAAATGATCAAACCATCGGCACCGCATATAAGAGGACTACCGAAGATACATAAAGACGGTAAGCCAATAAGACCATTAATCAACTTTACAACAGCACATACATATAGAATATCGAAACATAAAAACAACCTTTTAAAACAATACATAAAGTTAGATAATTTTAATTCTTTAAAAAATAATATAAATTTAGTTAATAAAATAAAATCAATAGATATACCAGGTAACGCAAAATTATACTCCTTCGACATTACCAACATGTACACGAACATTCCAATAAACGAGATAATAGCAATAAACGAGACAATAGCAATAACCAAAAATGTATTAATAAAAAACGGCATAAAAGCAATAGCAACAGAAGAAATAGTTAATATTATAGCCGCGTTTTCCAAGAGAACTGCACTAGAACTCAATAAACTTTAAATTCCTTTAATTCTATGTAAACCGAAAAAAAATAAATTTATAAAGCGCGAATATGTAGTGTATTTGACATAAATATAAATTTTAAGTTTAAAAATTTCCCCTTTCAGTTATTTCATCCATATTCTCTTATTTCGTGTTGACACCATTACACGCAACTACACTCGATAAATTCATGGGTTTATCAAGTGTAACTAAAAAATAAGCTATAATTGTAAATATTTATTGCTGGAACAACTTAAAATGTGTATTTATATTAAATGCACTACAGATTAGCACTTTATGAATTTATTTTTTTGTCTGTTTAAATAGAATAACAGGGATTTAAAATTTATCGAGTTCTAGTGCAGTTCTCATGGAAAACACGACTTATAACGGAAATAACAAAACAAAATTATTTCACACACAACAAAGAATTTTACAAACAGACAGAGGGATTACCCATGGGAAGCCCACTATCTGACACTTTAGCAAAAATATATTTAAACAACTTTGAGAACAGATACGTACATAATAGGAATAACATATACAGGGATAATATAATTTACTGGTATAGATACGTAGATGACATACTATTATTATTTAAAGGAACGAAAAGGCAATTAGACAAATTAACCCAACACATAAACAACCAACAACCCACCATAAAATTCACGTTAGAAATAGAAAAAGAAAATAGCATCAATTTTTTGGACTTAACTATTAGAAATAATAACTCTAATCGAAAACCTACACATTCTGACCAAACAATACATATACAATCTCATCATCCTTATAAACAAAGAATATCAAGTTACAATCATATGATCACCAGACTGAATAACATACCAATGAGCAAAATAGATTACGAAGAAGAACTTAATACAATAAAATACATAGCTAGAAGAAACGGATACAACCCATCATTAATATACCAACTCAATAAAAGAAACTTAGCAAGAAACAACTTACAATAACTAACCACTTTGCAAAAACAGGACAATAATAAAGACGTAAAATACATCAGCGTAGAATATAATAGAACAACTCATAAAGCAATACAGAAAACACTTAATAAATTTGGATATACAGCAGCATACAAAAACAGCAATAAATTAGAATAAAAACTCAGAAATCTAAACAATACTTCAGTAATCGACACAGGTGTATATAAACTGCCATATGATGACTGCCCCAAATATTACATCGGCCAGACTGGTAGAAAATTTGATACAAGGTACAAAGAACATATCAACGACATCAATAAAAAAGAAACAACATCAAACTATGCCCTCCATTTAAAAACAGAAAATCATAAATACACAGACATTAATACAAATTTGCCAATCCTGCATAGAGCTAAAAAAGGACAGAAATTAGATAGACTCGAAGAACTTGAAATATACAAACAAAAAACAATAGTAATTTGCTCAACGACAAAATTAACACAAAAACAAATAGAATTTATGACTTAGTAGTACAAAACACAGAAAGGAGGAGCCTAACATAAACACCTAGATATAGTATAAATATAAATGTAATTTTAAGAAAATGTAATAGTATTATATAAACTGATGAAGGAATTATTTCCGAAATTGATTTTTAAATTAACTAAAAAATATTATCACAATAAGGAAAAATAATAAAAAATTCAAAATAATAATATAAAACATTAATGTTTTTATTTCAATATATCATCATTTTAGAATATTGTGGTTTTAGAATAGCGTGGTTTTATCAACCCAGTAAACCGAAAAAGGTGATGCCAATTTTACTTGCACGACAGTAGTATTGCCGCCACAGTTCTATCACGGCCAAATCCATGTTGTTTGTCAACTAGAAATGACTCCAGTCCGAAATACACATGATCACAAACAATTAATTCGAATAGAGAGTATAGAAATTCCCCTATAATTAGAAACATCGCTCCTATTACTTGAAGAAAAATACCCGAAGAAAGCAGTCAAATGTTACTGACAAAGCACAGCCACATTTGTTCATCAACATCCAATGATGATGTTGAATTTGTGAATAATATTGTCAAAGGAAAAGCCAACTCATAACTAACTTTTTTATGGAAGCCTAAAGGAACACCATCTAGACCACAGCCATCTTTAAACTGACGGAGTGATACAAGGTATACCCGAAGTGGTAATTATACTATCATGTGTTGTGTACGCAAATGTTCCCTTATCAACATTGTCGAGTCTATAAATATTTTGGAATAAAGGACCAAATAAATTGGCTATATCCACAGAATTATTGCCAGTAACATTATTGTAAGACATTGTCGAAGCAGACCACATGTTGGCTCCTAGTCTGAACAAAGTTCGAAAACGATTTGGGATTTAATTTTAAATTGCGCCTTATTGACATAGTTCTTAAGAAGTTAAGAGAAGTTTGTCAATTTATACATATCAATATGATTACTCATACTGACAGGTATAGTTCTTAGTTAAGGAATAGGCAAGTTCATCATATTTGGCCATATTCCAGGATCTTAATCGGTTAAAGAATAGGCAATTTCCTTCATACTTGTTATATTCCACAATGTCATCCAAAAATCATTTTAGAATCCTATTTCCATCGCGGATATCAAATTTCACTTAAACCGGATAAGAAATAACCAAGTTCCATCCTAATTGGCCTTATTCCAGAACTACATCTAAAAATCATTTTAGAATCCCATTTGCAACGCACAACGAATTTCATCATAATTTGTTGAGAAACAGGGAAGTTCCCATTTCCAACGCATATGCCAAATTCCACTAAAATCCTTTGAGAAATAGATAGGTTCCATCCTAATTGACCATATTCCAAAATTTCATCTAAAAATAATTTTAGAATTCCACAGGTACCTATCGAATTTCATAATATGTAATCGGGTTAAGAAATAGGCAAGTTTCATCATATTTGGCCATATTTAAAGTTTAACAAGTAGAAACAAATTAATACTTTACACTATGGTTTTGAGTACAAAGATAAATGAACTGATTCATTTAACTATTATCTTGGCCATTTAACCCACCTTACCCAAAAAGGTGTACTTACGCAGCTATTAAATAAATACATATTATAAAAATATAAATAACTAAAATTACGATTGAGTTCGTACTTTTATTTTAGCTTCATTGCATTCTTCTTACGTTTGTTACTGTATATGCGTTCTTCGAAATATTAGTAGTCTTAATTTAGGAACTTTACAACGACAATGCCGTCTAATTTCATTCCGGAATGTTAGTTTTGAAGAATTGTATTGTTTTTTTATTTAATAAAACTCCTGGTCTAACCCCCTTAATTTACCTAATTCAATAAACCGAAAATGAACTATGGCCTTGAATAGTTGTAGTGTATAGGGCATACATAAAAACAGAATATGTTCTACCGTCAGAAAACAAAACGTGACGGGCATCATATGATAAGCCTATTGAACTAATGAGAACTGTTTCATGCCAAATTAGTGCGTTTTTGCCTTAATTTAATAATATCGGAAATAATTGTATTATTTCATAAACATCGAGTATCAATTAGTAGTATTATTTCATAAACATCGAGCATCAATTAGTAGATACTGCCCCGATTAGTTTACCTTGGGCAAAAAATAAAAGGTTAGACTGCTGACAAACTGAACTATTCAAGGCCAACGTTCAATTTTGGTTTATTGTATGATAGAGTTTATGTCTCTTGTTTCAAGAATAAAATTGTGATCTATTTCGTTTTTCAGTTATGCTTTTTTGCTGCTATCTCAGCATGCTCGAATAAAATAACATTCTATTTCCACTTATATTCATGATTCCTTATCACCCAAATTTTTGTTTATTGATACTTTATCAATGTGAAGAAATGGAAAAGTACGCAATAGTCTTGCATAGTTGTGAAATTTTGTACATCCACCCAGTGCCAAAAATTGTGAGGCAATGTAATTTTGTTTAGAAATATCAATTTATCAATTAGAAATTAGAAAGTTTATTGAAATTAGCACAATACCTTCCTTGGTAAATTCTAAAATTAATATTACTAAATTAATATTTTAATTAATCTTAATTTTGGTTACTTTTTTTAATTTTTTTTTTAAATAACAGAATCTTTTTGTTAAAATACAGTGAGACACGAAATTCTACATACACCACTAAAACTTACAAAATTGAAACAAATAATAGGAATTAACATTTTTTATTTTATTTAAATAATGTATTTAATCAAAAAAAGTGATACTTCAAAAAAAAAATAAAACTAATATTACGGGTTTCAACACCAAGCAAAAAAATTCGATAAAGTCGAATCACAAAAATTTACATACAGTTGCATTTTTCTGTTAGTTCTTAAATTATTGCAAATTACCGTTATCTTTTTTTGTAAATATATTTAGGCACGTATCGGCACACTCATTGTTACATTAACATTTGTCTCATGCTTAAAATATTTTTCTGCTTTGGAATTAAAAAATGGTGCGTCGAACGGAAGTATCAATTGAAATTCGAAATTTATGGGAGAAATTCGAAAGCTAAGGGAGCAGAATAAGAGTTATAATGAAATATCTAAAATTGTTGGTAAAATTCGGGCGACCATACAAACAATAATACGAAATTTTAATAACAGAAGAAGTGTTCAAAATAAAGAAAGATGTGGGGTCCTAAAAAATGTGACGCACAGGATGTTCGAAACATAATTAAAAAAGCGGTATCCAATCTGAAGATTAAAGCTCCAAAAATAGCGATTGAGATTTGGAACATTACTGGATACTAAAGTAAATACAATTTATTCGGATCCGATGGAAGGGGAAAAATTTGGCGAAAAGCTAATCAAGAGATGGCTCCAAAAAATGTGCTTCCCACTGTTAAATACGACGGTTGGCAGCGTAATGGTTTGAGGATCTATGGCTGCATCTGGTGTTGGACAATTAGTATTCATAGAATGTAATATGGATCACCGACCGTATTTGAACATATTGCGTAGCAATTTACCGTCCGTCGAATGCTTAGGATTAGGCAACCAATGGATCTTATATTGGGATAATAATCCAAAACATACGGCGATGGCAATAAGACAAATGTACCGAAACAACTTCATCCGCCTCCGCAGTCACCGGACCTGCATGGGGTGAATGTAATATAGCATATCTGGTATGAATTGGAACGAAAGGTCTGAAAATATAGGATTACCGATAGGGATTCATTGAAAAGTGCCCTTTCGAGTGCATGTGGTGAAATTTCACCAGCATGTGGTGACATTTCCACCATTGAGATCCTGGTTTTATCAATGCCTAGGCGACTAAGCGCTGTTATTGAGTCTAATGGTGGTCCAAATAAATATTAATGTTAGTTCTTAAGTATGTCTGTACATGATTTGAAATTTTATTAATTTTTAGAATTTTTTGAGAACTGTTGTATTAGTTTTGTTTTTTTTTATCCAGTTATCATTTTGTTTGGTTTAAATATATTATTTAATTAATATTACAATTTTTAATTCGTTTTAATTATCACGATTTTGCCAATTTTAGTGGTGTATGTAGACTTTCGGGTCTCACTGTAGATTACTAAAAAATAATTAATGATAAACGAAACAAATAGGTAAAACAGTTATGCGATTTGATTCATTGTTCACATGTTATTTGACCACCACTCAAGCATAGATAAGTAAGTATTTTCTGTTATTCATCTTTTTCAAAACAAATATCTTCAACTTTATGTTAACCTCAATTAATACCAATCAGCTTGTGCTATTGAAAATTTACAAATGGTACAATACAAAAACCAAGCTATATTACATACATTTTTTAAAGATAAACGAACAAACAAAACACGAAAATTCATTCAATCCCATCCTATAAATCTCCACTACTTTACCTGTGATAATGAAGCTAAAGCAGCTGCTTCTTCAATATCCTGAAATTAAAATAATCTAATGTTTCATACTCAACATAAATAATAAAAATTTAAATTATTCTTAAAATAGCAAAATTGTAAATTTAAAATACCAACTAAAAAAATTAATATTAATTCTAACTAATATTAAATTATGTAACACATGAGGATTATTAAGTCGATAAAAAAAATTAAGGCGTTTCAAGTTACTACTTAAGATTTTCTTTAGAAAACCCCAAACTAATAATAACCATAATTTTTAAATACCTGAGTTTCGTTCATGTCTTCAAGTTCCTGAGCTAAACTATTCGATGTCCCATTTAATAAATTTCGTCCTTCTTCAAGACCCTTTGTTAATACAATGGCTTGAAGTTCATCAATTATTCCTTCTAGATTTTTATTTTTTAATCGCAATTCTTCAAGTTCATTATTTAATTCTTCCAGACGCAAAGCTTCAGCTGATGTTGTCGGTAACGCTGGCCCATTTTCAGTGCGTAGTCTTTCAATCTCTTTACTAAGCTCAATCATTAAATCTTCTAATTGTTTCTTTCCGTTTAATAATTGTGTCTCTTTTGATCTTAACTCAACTAATTCTTCCTGTAATTGGGTTAAATTATCACGAGTAATATCATACTTTTCTTCTGCCGAATGCAAATCGACTGCTTGTTTATCACAATGAATTCGTATTCGTTGAATTTCCTCTTTTAAACTATTTGATTCTAATTCTATGGTTTTTATGCGAATTTGACAATTTTCATTTTGTAATTGTGCCTCGCGCTCAACGCGTGCTAATAACTCTCGGTGGCGTTTTTGTTCTTCTGCCAAGCGTACATCAGAACGCAATTCGGATTCACGAAATTGTTCTTCGAGCATGTGATAACGTGCTTGCAATACGGCATATTCGGTTTTTGTACGCGTCGTACGGTCCTCTACTATATTTTGCGAATCAGCTAAGTTCGTTACTTGCTTTTGTAATAATTCAAGCTAAAAATAAAAACAAAAATTGACATTAGGTACATATTACATTTCTATAAAGAATTAAAGATGGCGTTATTTTCATAAAATTTCATCGACACTAAATTTTTACTTGGCACTTTACCAAGTATATGTATAAGTTATCTGAAAATGTGCCAGCTAAAAACATTATACAGCCTGCATGCATGTCTCAATGATTTTGAAGAATATTTCTTTTTGTATTTCCATATAATATTATTAAAAGATTAAATCTTAAAACTATTGTCTTATGAAAAATGCTTTGATAAAAAAAATACTTAACGAACTAGAAACTAAATTCGTGCTTCGGATTTCAGAAAACTTTGAAGAGCATTTCTGATTAACCGGAATCAGAAAGTTGTAGAAGCTCTAAAATCAACAAGAAATTGAGCTTAAACCAGGAAATTTTAATTATGCGGTGCTTCAACATTTTGACGAAAATAATGAACTTGTTATTCAAACCAACGTTGAAATCTAGTATTAGCTGTTATGCTATGCCTCAAAAAGTCTAAATAATACAGAATAGCATACGCTTAAATTGTAAAAGAATTTCTTGCTTTTTTGTTTGCATGCAAGCAACTTTATAATTATTTTTATGGTCATAGAGTATTAGTGTAAACGGACTACGCCATATCAATTTTAAATAAAGAAATAAGTCAACTAAATTCTCTTAAATTATATAGATAATAAAACTGAAATTGGTGAAGTATGACATAAACAAACAATAATAACTAGGATGTTTTATGCTTATAGCTGATGCACAAGAACGTGTGATAATACCGACCCGGTAATGAAGATTCTGATTCTTCTTTAAATGAAATATTTCCCTCAATAAATACATCCAAAGAGTGAAAAACTGAGTTTAAAAATGCGGTATGAAGTGTTTACGTCAATTTAGAGATACAGTATTTAATGGTTGGACGAAAAACAAAAAAGAAGTTCTGGATGGTGTAAGATTCTATTTTAATAAAAGGAATAAAATTTTTCCTTTTGATGATATATTATTTATTACCCATCGTGTTATGGTTCCAATTACGTTAAGAAATAATATTTATATTTAGTTCATGAGTCGCTTTTTAGTGTCAATAAAACAAAGTCGATAGCACGACCATTATTGTATAGGCCCAATATGTAGTAATATATTGAGAATGTGACATCAAATTACTCAATACAGTGAAATCTCGGTATAACCACCAACGGACCGTCAGAATAGTTTGCTATAAGCATATGTTTGTTATAAACGTAACTTCGGCTATAACAAACCAAATTTGTTATAAGCGGAGTTCTTAGCGAAATTAATTTAATTTGATAAATTCCGTATAAAAACTATTTTGGCAATTTTTTTATGTAACTAAATTACATACATATATCAAATTCATTTTATTATGCTTAAAATTATAAAAAAATAAAAATTATGTAAGACATTTACATATAAAAACAACGTAATTCATTTTGAATGAAGGTGTAACTTACACCTACGTTTACATATAACTAGATAACTATAAATTCTATATGATGTAAATAAATGCAAAACTGATAAAAACATAAAAAGTAAGATCTGTACGACAATTCATAAAAATTTGATATGAAAATGAATTCAACATTCTAATTTTTTTTAAAATATGAAGTAAGCTTTGTCTGTTTTAAATTGCCATAGAGTAGGGCATCAATAGAATTCTCGATAGAATGTAGTCTATGTATTTCATCATCCATGTTATCGCGTGCACTTAAAAACATTCGTATAGTTTTTAACGCATTTTGAACTTCCGTCTGTGAAACTACCACCTCGGAATTATCCGAAATTTCAACTTCAGAGTCGGAATCCGTGAGAACTGTTGTGTTAGGGTGTACCATATCTACAATATCATCATCAGTTAACTCATCACATATTCTGGTTTGGCTATCCACATTTAAAAAATCATCAATATCGACGTTGTTTGTGAGATTAACAATTGTTAGATTTGACCAAAGTGCGTGAATTGCGTTTTCATCGCCATCAACATTTAACACAGAAGAAAATTGGTCTGATTCTGCGGCCAAGTAAAACCCAGCTTTACTAAAACAATTTTTAATTGTCTCAGGTTTTACTCGATCCCACGCCTTTTTCACAAAATGAATCGCATCCAGTAAATTTATATTAATATTCCCGGCCGTTAACTGTGAATTTTGATCTAGTCGGTTGATAATTTCTTTGACCACCAGTTCACGATAAAATAATTTAAAATTTTAATAGTTCCTTGATCGAGAGGTTGAGATAAAGCGGTTGTATTTGGTGGTAAATACACGATCTCAATGTTTTGTAGATTTTCGATCGCTAAATGTGGTGGTGCATTATCAATAATGAAAACTACATGCCTATTTTCTTTTTTGAATTTTGCTTCCATAGACTTGACGTATTTTTCCCATTCCGATGCAATCATCCACGCCTTCTTATTTGATGAATATATTAATGGGAGCGTTTTAACGTTTTTAAAAACTCGAGGTTTTGCGGATTTCCCAATTACAAGGACAGGTAATTTTTCAGAACCATCGGAATTAGCTCATAATAGGACAGTCACTCTTTCTTTGCTTAATTTACCACCAACACACGGTTCATTTTTAAATGACAAAGTTTTATTTGGCATTAATTTAAAAAATAGCGATGTCTCGTCCAAATTAAACACATCTCGATGTTCATACTTCTCTAATGTTCGCGGCAATTTATTTTTAACCCAGTCAGTGTAAATTTCTGGATAAACAGATGCACTTTCACCTACTATATCACGAAAAGTTATGGAGTTTCTTTTTTTACAGCGATCCAACCATCCATCACCGGCGCGGAAATCAGAAATTTTAAGTTTTTCTGCAAACTGTTGAGCTTTCTCTTTAAATAGAGTACCGCTAACGCTCACTCCAGCGTGCCTCATCGACTTCAGCCAAATTATAATGGCTTTTTCAATTTCTGGATAATCTCCACCACGCATTTTCTTCCGTTTAACACATTCATACTCTGCTTGTTGGTATTTTTCTCGATTGCGAACAATTCCTGCAATTGTTGATTTGGAAATTTTGAACCGTGTGCCAATTTGATCGTAGGTCATATTTTTCTCGCTAACCATTTTTAATATGGCTAGTTTATCCTCGAGGGAAATAGCTGTTCTTTGTAATTTACTCGACATCTAAATAGAACAGCGGATAAATAAATCATCAAATGTAAATTTTATTGACTTACCTTTACACAATTTGAACTAAAACTAAAATTTATTTACAAGAAATGCATACACACAAAAATAACTGAACAGCGGTAAAATACATAACTAAACAACAAAAACATATCGACGGCTACAATGTAAAATTCACCTAGATCGTTTTTTCACGCATTCGATCCGATTTTTCATTTCGATTTTTGTCTATGGTTTATTGGTTTCAATAATCACCTCAAACCTAAGAATCGTCTAAAAAAATCAATTTTGTAATGCATAATCGTGTAACTTCTTGAAATTGTATTTTTTTTAAAAAGCTTCTTCCGACTCCTGTAAAATTTTATAAGACATAGTTACACGGAATTGCATTGTAGCCATCGATATGCTGTATATCATATCATTGCAAGTGAATTTAGTGTAGAAGCGTTGAATACATACTGTAGTAAAATAAAAAGAGAATGGAGAGAATAGATTAGGGTTTACTTTTACAATACATACATAGAATCAATTATTTCCTTGGATGAACATCGATTCATACCGTTTGTTATATCCGAATATTTTTGCACTGAAATAGTATGAAGAATTAAGGAAACGGTTTGCTATAGCGTTATAACCGAGGTTCGTTATATCCGAAGCATTTGCCATATATTTCTCTATTCAAAATCAACGGACTAGTGAAAAAGGTTGTAATAAGCGGAGGTTTTTTATAAACAGGGTTTGTTATACCGAGATTTCACTGTATGTGAACAGTTTAGATACCGAAACATAAAAGATGAATTATTGCATTATGATATTCCATGGGTGCTATTCTTGAACCATTACGAAAACTTTCGTATTGCGAGTTAGTGTTAAAGTATTACGAAAACCCTAAAATCGTATTCTTGAAATAGGATTACGAAAATTTTCGCAACGGAACGTTACTAAAATTTTCGTAATGGTTTTTTCGTTTCCCATTGCATTTCGTAATGAAATCATTTGGATTTTTGTGTTAATTATATTGATAAGTAGCTATGTTCATAAAACTCAATATTTTCTATTCTCAATATTTTATAAAAAAATGAAAAGAAAATCATACCTTTTTTTCTTTGTTTCACGTGTTCTTAAAAATATGTATTATTTATTTCGAGATAACGATGTACATAACTATGTATATGCATTCGGTTTTGTTTACTACCTAACTAGACAAAAGGATATTTTCTTTTAAATTTTTGTATTTACATGTCGTATACCTAAATCTTAGGATACTTTTTTTAATACTTGACCACCTTCTAGTTTTAAACAATACGTGTAAGGGTATGAGATTTTTCGCAATTGACAATTGGCTGTAGCGGACAAAAATAGATTATGTGATTCCACACAACATAAATATGTTATTTAAAGCCATTTTTCCTATTTAACTTTTATATTTATTTGTTAAAATTGTAATGATTGGAAATTAATTAATGCAATGTGTAATTTAAAGTGTCATTTTTATCATTCATTAAGTTCATTTGGAACAATTTTGTTTTATCAGTTTAAATTACCGGTCTTCAAACATTACGAAAATTTTCGTAATGCACAATATTTTCGTAATAGCAATGGTGAAATCATAAATTGGTATTCTTGAAACCATTACGAAAATTACGAAGAGAGGAATAAAAAACTAAGAAGATTTCGAAAGAGATTATTAAAAATGTTAGTATAACTGAGAATATTAAGCGAAGCGGACGCTTTCTTTACTTAAAATTAATAATTGTTGTTAATTTTTGTCAATAATAGCTTATTTATTTAATATTAAATTAAATATATTAAAAATGATTGTGTATGCTACTTTTTCTTTTAAAGGGAAAATTAATTCGGTCTAAATAGACCAATGTATTGAAATCTTGTCAAAAATGGCCAAACCCACTTTGATCCAAAACCACTTTTCTCGACGTTTTGAAAGTTCTTCAGTCCGAAAAAGCCAAAAAAAAAAATAATATGTCTGTCCGTCTTTCTGGACGTCTAGATGTCTGTACCCATGATATCTCGAGAATCGCTTATCCGATTTAGAATTTTTTTTCCACCAATCTGTTTTTATGGTACGACGGTACATATGATTGTATGATGGTACGATTGCACGATCATATAATGTTATGTCTGTATGATGGTATGATGGTTTGATGGTGTAGTAGTACGATAATATGATCCTATGCAATGCCACTACATAAAAAGCCATGAAAAAAAACTTGTAGTGGTGTTAAGGGAATAAAGATTTTTATTTTCCTATGGAACGTAAACACAATCATTTATGGGATTTTGTGTTGCCTTTATTTTTAATTTAAATGAAAATTTTTATTGATAAATAGAAATAATTTTAAATTAAACAATCTGTTTCGTCGGCAAGTGACCCCTTGTGTGTTGGTGATAGCTTTTTACATTTTTCATCATATCTTCATATCATATAGTTATGGGCTCGATTTTAATTCTGTTTGCGGTTTTTGAAAGCTTATGAGTCACTTTATTGGTTAATTTGCACAATAAGCCAGGTTTTTGTAAAGAATGTAACAAATTATGGGAAAATCACATTTTTTTACTTAAACGATTTTTTTATTTAAAAAAACCTCTACTTTTTAAAAAAATGAACTGTAAGTCGAAAAAATGTCCCATGATATGGTTATTTTATTTATAATTATTAAAACATTGTTACTACCTAACTCATAAAATATACGAACACCAATTTGTCGAAAAAATGTCGTTTGTAGCCGTTTAGGTATAGTGATGTTATCTAACCAAATCTTTTAAATCGATCATTTTCACTCAAATTGGTAAGTAATAATAAGTTCAGTTGTTCGCTAACCGATACTGTGAAACTATGTACTCTCAGTGTTTTGTGTTTTAACAATTTTAAGTTTGTGTGATAATTAAAAGGACAGTTTGTGTTAAGTAAACGCTTAATTATTACAGTGACATATTTGCGTGATCTACCACCTTCTCATGTAGCCGATATGCATTTTGTAAACCTGTTCTGTAATGGAAATGCACGCACTGCTGTCGAAAAATACAGGCGTCGATATCCAGCAGGCCAGTACTTATGTATATGACTTTCATTGCAATACATCGACGTTTTTCCGAACAAGGATTATTCAACAACAACACGAGTCCATTTTTTCGTATTTTTCGCCTTCAGATATCAGACAAAACATTCTTTTCAACAATATATGTCTGTATCGGTACGAGTAGGGACGGATAGGAAAGGATATTATAAATACTCCTATAGAAAATATATGTAACAATGTTTTTTTTTTGTCTGACACGATACGATTAGGAACTGATAATATAAATCGACCTTAATACGCGCTAACCCTACGACAAGTATCAGTCGCCTGTCGATAATGTTAGGCGTATCGAGGTCAAGAAGGCCTTAATCCTTATCACTTCCGTCGTGCTCAACATCTAGGAGATGTGAACCATCGTGCCAGATCAGTTTTTTGTAACTGGATAATTTCACAGCAAACAAGTGATGTCAATTTTATAAGGAGAATATTGTGGACAGATGAAGCTACTTTCACCAGGGCGGGTATAACAAATTATAGAAACCTCCATGTTTGCGCCGTCGAAAACCCAAACGTCGTAAGGGAGACAGCTTTCCAGAGCCAATTTTCTATAAATGTGTGGGCGGGAATGATCCACGATTAACTTATCGGACCTTACTGGTAGCACGTAAGACGTAACAGGCTTGATTAACAAGTATTATTAGAATTTTCAGGAATCACGTTGTCTTTGCTCTTGGAAAAAGTGCCATTATTGAGGGGAAGGCGAATGCAGCTGCAATTAGATGGAGCTCCAGTACATTTTGCAAAGATGAGACGTGATCATTTGAATAAAAATTATCCACGGTGGATCGGTAGAGGGGTCCTGTACCCTGGCCGCCAAGGTCCCTTGATCTTATGCCCCTAGATTTTTATTTCTGAGAGCAAGAATTTCCGCTGCTGCAGCAGAAACAAGGCAACCCCTAACAATTGCGTTGGACAACAACTAGTGTGATCAGGAGAGCTTTGTTTGATTACAAGAGGGTGGAGAGCATTTCGAACATGTCATTTAATTAAAAATGTTTAATAATTTGTAATAAACATTTTTATTTATTATTAATAAAACAGTATTATTTTATTTCTTTGACTTTAATTTAAACATCTTTCCTTGTTTAATTTCCCTACTTTCTCTATAGGTGATTTTAGCGCGGTATTTTTAAGAGTTAGCTAGTAACAAAGTTTTGTCAATTTGTAGATATTATGCTGTAGATTAATAATAATAATTAAAATAATTAACTTAATGGGACATTTTCTCGACTTACAGTTCAGTTTTTTAAAAAGTAGAGGTTTTCTTAAGTAAAAAAAATGTTATTTTCCCGTAATTTTTTACATTCTTTAAATAAACCTGGCTAAGTGCACAAACTATCAAATAAAATGACTCATAAACTTTCAAAAACCGCAAACAGAATTAAAATCGAGCCCATAACTTGAAAAAGAGACTCCCACTTTAAAGGAATTTTTATGATAATTTTAATTAAGTATTCCGAATTTTCCGGCCGGCCACTTACCGACGAAACACATTATTTATCTTGCAACTTGTACAGAATTTTAATTGAAATTAATAAAATTTTAATTAACAATTTTGCATTTTAGTAAATTGATATTTAGGGAAATTTAGAGAAATCGTTAGGCTTCGTGTTTTTTTTTTTTAATTTCTTTTCGTAGAAAGCTAGATTAGTTTTATTATAAATCATGGCTGTTTATGTAGTAGCATTGGTAAAGTAATAAAACTAATCTAGTAATCTACGAAATGAAATTTTTAAAAAAAGCACGGATCCTGACGATGTTTGAGAATAAAAATCAATTTACTAAAACGCAAAATTGTGAATTAAAATTTTATTAATTTCAATTAAAATTGTGGACAAGCTGCAATTCGATAAATTTAATTTAAAATTATTTATATTTATCAATAAAAATGCTCATTTAAATTGAAAATAAAGACAACACAAAATAATTCCCATATGATTTTGTTTACGTTTCATAGAAAAATAAAAATCTTTATTCGCCTGGGGATTTGACTTTTGTAGACTGATGTCACGGCTATTTATGTAGTAGCATTGTCCTATGATTCTATTGCGATATGATTTTAGATCGTATTGTCGTACGATACTATTATGTTATGATGGTATGATTGTATGACTTTACGTACCATTAGTATTAGCCGCCTGTGACGGTATATCAATTCAATTCCAATTACAACATGCGACATTTAAACATACATCCCAAATTGTCCATTAGTATTGTAGCTATTACCCTTATTTTTAAGAAATAATAAACATACCACAAGCAAATAGGACCCTTTTTTTGTGGTAATAAAATAATAAATATTTATCGAAATGTAAATACATATTATTATTAACCATCAACAGAAATTATTGAGTTTTATGAACGTCTTTGTATGAATATAATTAAAACAAAAATCTAAATGATTTCATTACGAAATGCAATAAGAAACACAAAAACCATCCGAAAATTTTAGTAACGTTCCGTTGCGAAAATTTTCGTAATCCGGATTTCAAGAATACCATTTTAGGAACTTACATTTTCATCTTCTCTCTCGAAGTTTTATTATTTCTTTTTTCCTCTCTTCGTTATATTCGTAATGGTTTCAAGAATACTAAATTATGATTTCACCATTACTATTACGAAAATAGCATTACGAAAATTTTCGGTTACGAAAATTTTCGTAATGTTTCAAGAATAGCACCCCAAACCTTCCTTTTCAAGAAATTAGTTGTGATCACAAAAGAACTTTTAGGTCGCAGTGCGAGGTAGCTTGAACGCCCACATAGCCCTTCAGTAATAATATTGTTTTTTAAAAAGATTTTTACGGTTAACAGTATTGCTGAAAAAGTATTTGCGTAAAAGGATACGAACTACAGTGCTTTAGTAGAAATTGGAATTTTACAATTGCGACAACCATTCCATTTTATTTTCTAATTTTAATAATTCCCAACAACTTTTAAGCAACATACAATTCTCGTTCGCATTTTCATACAGCAAACTACCATAAGCAAACACGGGTTTATAGAATGTCTTATAGAATAGTTTAGAGATGTGATTAAACATGGTTTATAGAATGTACATTGATGGTTTATAGAATGTAAGCATGGTTTATAAATGTCCCGCTTTCGATTGTCGGTTAAAAATTTCATGAAAGAATTGTCAAACATATGGTTCGATGAAAATTTTATTAATAAACTAATACAAAAGCATTCAAATACAATAAAAATACAAAATTTAACAACTCTAAAAAGAGATGAGGAAAATGTTAAACGAACAAAATGCTATTTCGAACCCGTCATCACAAACAAATTAAAATCAGTTTTTAAGAAATACGACCATGCAGTTAGTTTTCTCAAATAATAAAAATCTACAAAATTTTATATGCAGATTTACCATTAGTAAAATCGGTCAACGATCCGAATCAATTAGATTCGTGGAAAAGTCTCTACATGTACAGAAACAAAGAAAGAACGATGAATATAGAGGAAGAACCAACCCCTCTACATTATACAAATTTTGCCACGGAAAATATTAATATGTGGTGAAAAATACGTCAAATCACAAATTTGGTATATGGGACCGGAAGTCGGGTTTAAATTTTTTATTTTTTATGTTTTCAATTGGTAGTACTAGTTAAAAAAAAACATTTTGTAGAACATGATTTGTTGTTGTTGTTGTTGCTGTTTAAAATACAGGGTGTCAAATTTTGAGAAAAATGATAAACATGATGTTGTGTTTATGGCTATAAAAGGAAAAATAAATATCAGATATTTATGATACAGGGCTCGTTTTAAAGGTAAGTTAATACGAATTAATAAAAAAATATAAAAATGGTAAGTTCTTTAATTTCTTCATTTTCAAATTTCCCGCCAAAATTTTATGTTTTGAATTTTCTCAATGATCGTCCAATTTTTTTTTTTTTTAAATTTTACGTCCGAAATTCTATTGAACATACTAAAAACTTGCGCTAGTAAAATTTTTCGGTGTCGTGCAAAATACGTTTAAGTATGACGATTTACCCGTTTTTGGAATACAAAATCAAATTGTTATATGTTATTTTCAATTTTTAACTAATTTACGCTCGACCTGATAATGTAATTATTTAAAACTATTTCGTCGATCTTTAGTATATTCTTACTTCTAATAGAAAATTAAAAAACAACGAGGAAAAAATTTGTAACAGTCCGTTAATAAACTACGTCAAGTTATTTTGGGATATTCTTAACTCCGTCTCTTTCACTCCTTCATCACAAGTCGTCACAAAACTGAATATGTGAGAAATGATGTAATCATTTAAGAACATGAAGTAAGTGGTTGTAACAGCGCACGTGTACGCTGTCACAACAATTTTAATTTCAATTCTTTATTCTAAATCCCCACGCCCATAACCCTGATGCTAAGCCGGCAACAACCGCCAAAGAGTCCCTGCGTGAATCCAATTTTCTGATTAACACGATACATGATTTGGAGGATAATTTTTTTTTTTGTAAAGTAACTTTATTTTTTTTTTGTTTTCAAATTTTTTTTTTTACTTGGATATCCTCCAGACCATGCGAAGTGTTACATGGTATATTAAAGAAATACGCTTCTAATGATTTGCGTACAAATTATTGTATTATGTCATATGCAATATCCCATAACATTCTTATAATTACATGACGTCATCTTTTATGAAATTCTCCCTGCCCCAGCCTAAACGTGACGACAATCAATACTCCTTCCCCAAACAAAGGCGTATGTAGTTTAGGGATAGCCCATAAAGCTATTAGTTAAAAATTTAAATTTTGGTATGAGTCATTTATTTTGTTAGTTCCAACCCTAAAAATGCGTCTTAAAATATTACGTTCAGGTACATAAACCGTAATGTAATCTTTTGGAACAAAATGACGCATATTTAAAAATTTAATTATAAAAGAAGGGGTAGGTAGGCCTGTAAAACAACATAAAATATAACCAGTGGTTTTTGTTAACATTTTTTGGTATAAATTAGTGTTTCAATTAATATTTCAGTGAGTTTAACTTGTGAAGTTCTATTTAAATCATTTACTTATTTAAATAATATCAAAAGTATTTCAAATAGTAAGCGTAATAATGGTTGGGTACAAAAAGTGTTGTAAGCCGTTGCCTGAGTTCAAATGTTCTAAAAGTAATGTTAATGATTATATTAAAAAAGAAATGTTAATGACTATATTAAAATTCGTTTGCCGCGCTCGCATGTAACTGAAAATTCATCGATTCGTACATCATGTTATTACCGGGTGACTAATAAACGTCAAAAAGTTGAAAACGAGGTATCACCGGTTAATAATTCATTAAATTCACCTGTTATTCCGGAGAAATCATCAACAGTCAATGACGAGAATATTTCGAGTATGAGTGAAAGTGAGGAATGAAAATAAAAAGTGCTCTCGTTCGTGAAAAACTTAATAAGTTATTACCAGACATTGGCATGTCCCCTGTATATCCAAGTAAGTTGGAATCCAGGCAATATCATGAGCAGAAAAAATTATTAAATTTAACTACCACAGTACCGACATCATCAACATCTTTGGTATCTGGAATAGAACCTCTTTTGACTCACTCAGAGGAAAATCATTATAAGGCACGTCTTTATGATGAATTCATGGATCAACTAATAATCAAATTCCGACATTTGGAGAAAAATTATGATAAAATACAGCTGCTGTCTACCCTGCCGAAATCTCAAGAGAACTCAAGTTGTACGGACAGCTAAAAATATTCAAAACAAGAATGGGTGACTTAGCCTTCCAGCACCCAAAGTTGGAAAATGAATCAGTGATGAACTCAGACATACAGTGCTAGAATATTATAACGATGATGATGTTAGTCGTATAATGCCTGGGAAACGATTGTTTAACTATTGATAAAGTTAAAGTTCAGAAACGTCTAATGATGTGCACATTAAAGGAGTGCTATGAGGGCTACAAGTTGAGATTTAAGGATGATGAATCAAAAAAACATGTTTTTTCTAAATTTTCTCTGCTATGTCCTAAAAACTGTGTTCAACCAGGAATCAGCGGAACGTTTACAGTTCGCGTTTGTATAATACATCAAAATGTCAAATTAATTATTCATGGAACTAGGATGGAAACTGTCACCAATGGAAAAATTTCGCGATATCAGGACTGCATTTCATTATTACTACGTAAAGATCCATGATCAACAGGTTATCTTCTGCAATGCGAGAACTGCCCAGGATTGCATAATTTTTGCGAATATTTGAAAAACGCATTTTTGGACAATATATCTGGATGCTGAATTATCGTTTAGTCAGTGGGTTTCAACTGACCGATGCAACTTCAAAAAATATTCAAAATCATTAGACGAATTTCTGGATTACTTCATAATTAAGCTGAAAAATTTGATTCCTCATTGCTTTATATCACTAACACAATCCGATTTTATAAAAAATAAAAAGTTAACTTTGGAGCCAACAGAGGTACTTGTTTCTTGTGATTTTGCAGAAAATTATGCGTTTATAATGCAAAATGCAGCACAGGGTTTTCATTGGAACAACAAACAAGCAACTATTCATCCATTTGTAAATTACAAAACTGAGGGAGGGACATTGCAGCATTACAGCTTCATTATAATATCAGATTGTCTTCATCATGACGCTGTAGCAGTTCACTTCTTCGTAGAAAAATTATTGCAGTTTTTCAAAACAAAAAATCCGGATTTATCTAAAATTTATTACGTCACAGATGGTGCAGTAACACATTAATTATAAAAATAAAAAAATTTGTATGAATATAACTAAACATAAAGAGGATTTTGGAGTTGATTGTGAGTGAAATTTTCACGCAACTGCTTACGGAAAGGGACCATGCGATGGAGTAGAAGGTACTGTTAAGAGAATGGCATCCAAAGCCAGTCTCACCAAAGAATATGATGGTGACATAAGCAATGCGGAGGAACTTTTCAAATATACTAAAACGTTGAAAACTGATATGGTTTTTGAATTTTATTCAGATACAATATAAATTGAAACAAATCGAACTAGGCAGTAGATTAGAGAACTTGAAAACAATAAACGGGACTCGCGATTTTCATGCAGATATACCTTCAACAGAAGGCTACTTAAAATGTAAAAATTATTCAAATAGTGAAGATTATGTTTCATGTAAATTTTAACCGTAGAAATATCTTTAAATTTCTATCCTTATTTTGTAATAAATTTTTTTACTGTCAATATTTTTTGTTTTAAATTTAATTTTGAATCATAAAAACGAGTGAAAAATTAACCTGGAAAAATTAAATAAAATCGAGTTTTTGTAAGAGGACCAAAAATCTACCATTCGATTTTTGAAATTTTCAAAATAGGTAGAGTCATACTTAAACGTATTTTGCACGAAAACGAAAAATTTTACTAGCGCAAGTTTTTAGTATGTTTAATAGAATTAAAGGACGTAAAATTTAAAAAAAAAAAAAAAAAAAAAAAATGGACGATCATTGAGAAAATTCAAAAATAAAATTTTGGCGGGAAATTTGAAAATGAAGAAATTGAAGAACTTACCATTTTTATATTTTTTTATGAATCCGTATTAACTTACCTTTAAAACGAGCCCTATATTATAAATATCGGATATTTATTTTTCCTTTTATCCCCATAAACACAGCATCATGTTCATCATTTTTCTCAAAATTTGACACCCTGTATTTTAAACAACAACAACAAAAAATCAAGTTCTACAAAAGTTTTTTTTTAATCAAGACTACAAATTCAAAACATAAAAATCATAAAATTAAAATATGACTTCCAAAAATTTGTGATTTGACGTATTTTTCACCATGGCATATTTACATATCTAGCCCCAATCACTAATCAACACCTCAATTACTTTTCTTAATATTTGTTCATTTTTACTCTTTTTACGGGTTTTTTAATTGTTTTATTGTAATTTACATATTCAATAATTCACATGGGGTCAAGTTCAATATTTATTTTATTGTTTCAAAATCTTAAAAAAACTTTTTGTACAATTTTTGATAATAAAAAAATTGTAGAAACAAAAACGCAGCTGATGATGATGTACGATTACAACGAAATGCATGCTGCACAATTAAGATAATAAAATGTGAAGTTTTTGTAAAAAATTTTGATAAATTTTATTTTCTTTAAATTTTGTGAAACATTGGGCGCATCTGGCACACGTAGAGTCTACATATGATATAGTCTAAAATGTAGACTAATCTTATTTGTAGACTCTACATGTGCTGGATGTAAATATCTACGTATCTGTTTTGGTTTTTGTCTTGGATAACTTGTTGAAATTACGTAATAAATTAAATTGATATTTTTCTGTGAGTTGTTTTTAATTTTTACCAAATAATTAAAATGGAGGAAGTTTTAAAAAAATTTGTGCTTGACGATGTTATATTTTTGGTTTATAAATATGAACTAGTAATACAAATGTCAAAAAAAAAAATCCAAGTCACAAACCAAAGTAATCTACATAAAAATGTAGACTAAAATTTTTAGTCTCACTAAAACTCGTAGAGTCTACATATTTTCACTGAGATTTTTTGCATCCAGCACATGTAGACTTGTAGACTCTACATATTTTCGGTAGACTCTACGAGTGCTAGATGAGCTCATTTAATGGTGTCTAAGTGTTTTGAATGTTTTAAATTATTGTTCCAACATTACTTTTTTTAGTTGATTGTGATTTTTGAGAAATCTAGAATCGATCGATTTAATACTTGAGGAACAAATCAAAATTTTAGATTCGAGGCATAAAAAAGGTTATAAATAAAATGGAATTCGTTACCAGAAGAGACTGGAAAATATCCAAACGGCAAATTGTATTGAGCAAGCAAAATACACTATAGCATCCGAAATCTACTTTTTTCAAAGGCTGAGACCCAATTCGCGATTTATTTTAAATAATTCGAATTATTTGACTTATTCAAAATAGCAGCATGGGATAAGTCACTTGGTGTGTAGCGACTTCGATTCAATCAATTTAAATTCAATTATAAATAAATAAATTTATAATTTCGAATTTAAATATTTTATGAACCGCGCTACCGAGAATCACAACTCATATGTGAATTTTAATTTTTTTGTAAGAATGAGAGGAATCTATGTTTCATGTTTATTATCATTTGGCACAACCGTGTGCGAACCCTTATTATAGCTTTGTTTACTAAATTAATGCGAAAAAGATTTTTATTTTATTATAGGTATTTATATTATATTTAGATTTCCCCTTTTTTGATATCGTCGTGAATTTGTACAACGACGACACACACACGTATATGCTATTATATTGAAAAAATATATAGCCAGTTCAATTTAATTTTTCGATCGAATTGGTTTTTATTAAAAAAAAAATAATTAATGGCGTGGGAGCGTATTTATAAAAAATGTATTTTCTAATAAAATAAATAATGAAGTTCTAATAAAATAAAACGTTTGTATTTTATAAATAAATAAATAATAAATATAATAAATAAAATAAGAACGTTATAAGTGGTGACCCCGATTACCCTGTTTAAGTAAGATCTTACGTTATTGATTTCAAATTATAATTTTATACTGTATTTTTCACATAGACATACAAAGAAAAAGTAAATTTGTACAATTTTATTTTAATTATATTAATCAAATTACTAAATTTAAGTTATTGGTTTTAAAATATATTATACTCAAAGGTTCGATTTAAAATAAACCTAAAAATATTTTCTGTTACGAGTATTTTTCATTCATAAAATTTTAATCAAAAATGTTCAATTTTACATGGGTTCTTATGGGAAATCGTACAATGTATCCCCCTTAAATTAAGCTTATTTTAAAATTGGCCTGAACCTGATGGCTTATATATTTAGGAATGTTTTGCGCTTTCAAACCAAAACAATTACATGATTTAAATGGTTAGGTATGTCGTAAACAGGATTCTTTCGCCTTTAGAACAATATGAAAAAAAAATTTATTGCATTTTGAATACAACCAAATATCCAAATTTTACCTTTTTTGATGATAGAGTGAACGAAATAAAAAAGGTAAATTTTTCACGTTTAGATAATTTATTCTTTATTGTTATATATAAGAATTGGACGAGTATAAAATAGAAAACTGCGTAATTTAATAAAACACGAAAATTAAAAATGTACATTTACCGTAGTAAATGATTAACCGCGAATTCGACCCAGCCTTGGGATAAGATTATTAAGTACTAGACAATGTTAATTACATTGTAATGTCGTTTTCCTGTTGCAACAAAAAACAGATTCGGAGCGAAACCCAAGTGACAGCAGCTGTCATTCGTCGCTCGGTAAAATTTTTCGGAGCGATTACTAACACAATTATATTTAAATGTCATCGAAATGTCATTTAAACATCAAAATAAATATGCGGAAAAATATATTTAAAAAACAGTAAAATAATTAACAAATAATAAGTTATTCAAGAAAGAAAATTTTGTTATGAAAAAATAAAATTGTTGTACACAAATGCAGCTGTGAAATGTGAATGGGAATCATAATAACGTCATAGAATGTATTCCATAACTCTGTATCATTAACTCCCTATTTGCTTTACGATAATTAGGGCAATCTCTTTACGGATTTAGTTGGTTTGATATTATCAACCTTATTAAGGTTTCTATATATAAAGCGTACAAGTACAAGTTAGGTTTAAAGATTAGTTTACTGTACGACATTGATTCAGCCATTATGTATTAAACAAGAACTTGAGAAACTATGATGTTAGTTTATTTTACGATGTCGATTCAGCATTAAGTATTAAACAAGAACTTGCAAAAAATTGTGGTGTATTTAATTCAAAATTGATTCTGTAGACAACTGATTTGTCGATATTTTGGTTTATGTTAATGTTCTTATTTGTTTACTTGACTTCAATTTTTGTCGACTTCAACACAAAATTTATTTTCATATGATTATTGAATTATTCATAAAAAATAAACATGATTACAATAAATTATTTATTAATTTACGGAAAAATTCATCAGTATTAACAATCTAATTATAAAAATAGAATTTGACAATTAATACGTACATTCACACATCCATATAAAAAACAAAAAATCGCAGAATCCGGATTTTTGGCTGTTCCAGTTAAAACGTCAAAAAAACTGTCATTTTTCAACTCGGATTCGACTGCGAATTTGTTTTTTGTTGCAACAGGAAAACCACATAAGTACAATTTATTTATTTTGTTATTTAATTTAATTTATTTTATTTTGAATATTTATAATTTAATTTTTCTGTGTATGTAGATGATTTAAAACAAACTAAACCATGAGGGTTGTAGAGTTTAATAATTTTTAATTTATTTTGAAGGAGTACCTAGTGATAATTAACAAATTTGATCTGGATTTTAAGAATATCGGAGGAACATAATGCAGATTTCCAGAAAATTAAAGTACCCAGCGCCCAGGTAGTTTAGAAATTGTGTTATCTAGATTTTTGTAATCTAAATTCACAGGAACTCCAGGTCAGACATCGCACTTTAGAGACTAATTATTATTATTAAGTTAAAATATTTTTTTGTAAATAATTTATTTCCTTATTGTGAAATATATAATTTTTATAAAAATTATATCGATTTCGATACAAATTGTACCATCGTCAGTAACTTAAATACTCAGAGTATTTAAGTTACTGACGATGATACAATTTGTATCGAAATCGATATAATTTTTATAAAAATTATATATTTCACAATAAGGAAATAAATTATTTACAAAAAAATATTTTAACTTAATAATAAAATACGTGAAATAAGCACACAATATTATAATATACTAATTATTATCTTATCATTTTGATTTAGGTTACTGTGGTGTTAGTGTAATTCATTACAGGACAGCAACCAACACAGATCAAACGTCCATAATCTTAGTGGCAGATCCGCGGAAGTACTTCATTTATAATAGCAGTTGTGCTAAACTGTAGTTCAAGTTGCGATAGTGACCAGTATGGCGGAAATTATTTGAATAAGTAGCTGATACTAATTATATTTATTATGTTAGATAGTCTCCGAACTACTGTTGATAAGTTCTAAGTAAAATTTTAATTAATAACGATGACAATTTAAGAAGTGTACAGAAAATAAACGTTATTTCATAATGCAGTTGTTAGTCTAATAAACTACAAAATTAGATTTAGATAGTTAGTTAATAATTAGATTTAGACAGCTCGTAATCATACTGCAACAACAAATTTCCGTAGGCGGGTTCTGGAATCTGAAGTAGACAAGGGAAACAGACACTAATATTAACATTAAGGTTTTGTAGTACTTAAAGATTAATTCATAATATTAATTCATAAACTTTATTGGTTGAGAGTATGATTAGTTATTGAAAAATCAATCAATCAGTATAAAACGGGCGGAGGAAGTAAGTTGGCGGGAAACATATAACGGGTAATTGATAACTAATTAATATTTACTTTAGGATGCCAAGAATTTTTTTTTTAAATGCTACCAATGGCATTAATCTTCAATCTTTTTACATAAGAAACTCACAAGAAGTATTTAAATCTTAAGCTAAAATTATTACATATTTTAAGTCTTAACCAATGTTAATACTTATTGTTAGTGCTCACAATTTATACCGATCTTCCATCGTCACAGTAAAATAGTATAATAGTATTATAATATTATAATTTGACGATGGAAAACCGACGTTCATATTATAATAGTATAATTATAATATTTCGTTATATTAGCTAATTATAATAGTATAATTATAATATTTCTTTATATTAGCTATCAAAAATATAACAGCTAGCAAATTGTGTTTTTAACATTGTAAATTTATCTGACAATGTATTATTTTAATAATTCGCAAAATTAACATTCGATTTTTTTGTGTACCTGCATAGCTTGTTAAAATATTATAATGGAATTTACAGTTATTTTTTTGAAATTAACATTCTGAAAATCGGCATTTATTTCTAAAAATTGTAACAGCCGGCTTTTCGTTCACGCCGTGTTACAAGCAAAATAACCTTAACCCATATTTTCCTAATGCAAACGGTCATTTACTCCGCTACATATTGTAAATTATTTAAACTCATAAATATCTACAATATGTTCATGACCCATAATCACACGCGGCAAGCGATCATCTTTCCACAACTATTGAAATTTTCTTTTATATTTACATTTATTTGGCTCGTGTGGAAATATGATCGTACAAGGTCGGTGATTTGCATATATTTTCTTGTTGTTGTTTCCATGCATAATTTTTATTATGAATGACAACGATTTTTCTTTTTGTTTTTTTTGTTTTGTTAAAAAAAATAAATGTCGATTTTTCAGGTTTTCGACCGGCATGGGCAAATATGCAAGATGGTCGGTTTATTTTTGTTTTTTTTTTCGAATAGCTGAGCGGAAGCCCAAGTTTTTTTGCCAACTTTTTTTTTTGTTGAAAAATGAAAAAAAATTTGAGTTGGGTTTTGGATGGAGGAGAGTGAGTTTGGGTTTTTTTTGTGGTGGGATAGGAGTTTGTTGGTTTTTCTTTTTTTTTTGAAGTGGAAAGTGTTTTTTTTGTTTAGTGGTTCTTCGAAAAAGATCGTACCGAAAAAGTAAATCTTTTGTTAAGATTTTTTTTTTGTTTTTTTATAAGTTCACATTACTAAAAATTTTTTTTTTTTTTTTGTTGTGGTGTGATATTGGAATTAATGGGATAATTTTGAAATTGTGACAAAACTATATTTGTGAAATTGTGACAAAACTATTACCTATTACTAAGAAAATTTGTAATACAAATAATTATCTAAAAAAAAAAAAAAAATATTTTTGTGAGTGCTACAAAAGAGAAAAAAATTTAAGATTTATATAAATTAATAAAAAATTGAGTTTTTTGTCTTTTAATGGAATAATTTTGAAATTGTGACAAAACTGTTACCTATTACTTAAAAAATTTGTAGTATGATTAATTATCTACAAAAAGAAATTGTGAGTGCTACAAAAGAGAAAAAATTAAGATTTATATAAATTAATTAAAAATTCAGTTTTTTTTTCTGTCTTTTAAACTTATGTTTTCCTTAAGAAATTTTTATATAAGAAGTGGAAAATTCTTTTAATTACGTGGTCATTTTAATTTTATACAGTAATTTTTTTTTGTATACATATATTGTGAAACTGAATCAATAAAAATTAATAAATAGTGCAAATCTTAATAGAAATAATTTTTTTTTGAATGTTAAGTGTCTTTTACCGAAAATAAAAAATAAAGATGTTCTACAAAATTTACAATTGGATTATTTCATATAAAATCGGATTTATAGGTAAGTATATCAGGTATGTGGAAATTAGAAATCTTAAAATTAATAAATACGACTATGGGCTAGGCCCACTAGTTACCCCTCGTTAGTGCTCCTTTGGTGTCTCTGGGTTTTTCCTACTGTGATGTAGGTCCGCGTTTTTTTTTTAATTTGATTGAGTCCCATCGTTTTCGGTCCATTTTGGACCAATTGCCCCTTCCCAACCATGCGGCTAATGCAAGGTTGTGTTAGATTCCACTAAACCCCACGCCATCCTCCTAAGCTAGCAGGAGTTGAAATGTGGTGGATTAAATCTAACACGATAAAAATCTATGAAACCGTGAAGTGTAAGGCTTTGCCTTTCAACTTCACTGTTTCAAAATCATGGAATTAAATAATATCAACGTCAAAATTTTCAAAATAGGAATTATACCTACGTTCACATTAAAAAAAACTGTGATTGGTGCTAACCTCATCGCGTTTGATGGAAAACCGACAAAGTATAATACAGGTTGGTTGAAAAGTATTGAAAGTGACACCTGTTAACCAGTAGAAGAATCAAAATGTATGTTTCTTTTGAACACATAAAAATTTTTGTCAGTGTATTCGTTTACAATGGAAAAAACCGAATATCGTGCAGTGATAAAATTCTTTGCTTTGGACGGTTTATCAGCAACAGAAATTCGTACAAAAATGGTAAAAGTGTTTAAGGAATCTGCTGCTTCATTTCCAACTGTGCATCGATGGGTTTCAGAGTTTAAACGTGATCGTTCAAGCGTTGAAGATGAACCACGTAGTGGACGTCCAAAAAGTGCAACAATACCAGAAATCATTGAGCAAGTGTATAATATTGTTTGCGAAGATCCAAGTTTGACTAAGCGTGAAATTGCTGATATCATAGGCATCTCGGACGAACGAGTACTCCATATTTTACATAAAGAATAAGTATGAAAAAACTATTTGGAAAACTGGTGCCGCATTCGTTAACAATTCAACAAAAACTGAATCGAAAACAAATTTCTCAGCTTAATTTGAAGCGTTTCAAGCAGAATAAAACCGATTTTGTGCGGAGAGATCTACCACCATGATCCTAAACTGAAACAAGAACGTTTACAGTGGACTGAAGCTAATTGTTCAGCTCCAAAACAGATGAAGTCAGAACGATCGGCAAAAAAGGTCATGACATTCTTTCATTTTTGCTTTCAATACTTTTCAACCAACCTGTAGTATAATAGTATTATACTACTGTGCTATTACACTATTGACGATGGAAAATCGGTATTAATTAGCTTAGATTATACTTATATGTATAATAATAGGCTGGCTGACAAAAGGTAAACTTTTTTTTCCCCCGATATCTAAATATGGGTAGTGTCTGAAAGTTGTGGTAAGTATTCATAATTTCACTAAATTTTAATTTTTCCTTTTTGGACAATATTTAGCTGCCCTCCTGGATCATAATATAAATTTTTTTTTTTTAGTTTGCGGTGGTATTAAATATTTGCGCAGTATATTCCTATACATATAAAAGAAATCTTATTTTGGTAGCAAATTATTTAGCCGAGCCCCGCTTAGCGCGTCTTTAAAGTTTGTGTGTGACAAGGAAAATCTTCGATAAATAAAACGGGAATATTCTCCTCATTCAATATTAATTGTAAATCTTCTTTTTTTATATGCATGGTGAGTGGCGGCTCAGTTATAGGAAATTCCTGCCAATTAATCATTTCTATGTAACTTGACGCTTTGAAATTTATATTAGGCACTTTAAAGAAACGGACCCCATGTGGTATCTCCCGCCTAGCTTTGATCCATGCCAAGCTCTCTAAGGCTACAATTTTCATGGTCTGTAACCATCGCAAGTAGTAAATTTTCCGGGTGTGCGTAGTAGGCGTTGGTTAAAATCACTTTGTTAATTATATCTCTGATATCTTGAGGAAACTGCATCGCATCATGTCTTAGTCCAACATAACAGGTGTTACAGAATCAAGATCTTTTGCCATGCCAAAAACATAACATCTTCTGCTGGCTTGAGACAGACGCTTTAGCCTTAGCCATTATTAAATCATTGCCACACTACAACTCACAAAACAACGCGAAATCTTAAAATAATTGCAATTTAACACAAAGGATTATTTATGTATGTGCAGACGTCATGCGATAGATCTCCATTTAAGTATGCAGTTTAAATGTCAAAATGTTTAACTTCCATCTTCCTTTTTCCTGCTACTGCCAAAAGAATCTTCAATGTCGCCGGGCTGGCTACGGGTGCAAAAACTTCGTCGTAATCTCGACCAATTTTTTGTGAAAAACCTTATGCTACCAAACGAGCTTTGAATCGAACGATGTTACCTTCTTGATCGGTTTTCTTCTTATAGACCCATTTGGAGCCAATTGCATTTTCTCCTGGTGGTAATTTAGTTATCTTCCAAGTTCCAAAATTATGAAGTGAGTCCATCTCTTCATTCATAGCCGTTATCCAATTTTCAGAATTTGGACCGTTTATTGCTTCTGTATGTGTGTTAACATCCAAAAGTCAATATCCTTTCGTACTGAACTCATAACCCACGAAAAATAATTTTTCAGCTGTGTCATTCAACTTTTTACGCTGTTCTTTCGGGACGTGTGCATATACAAGTGCTCCAAAAGTATGAAAATAATTTAAATCTGGTAATTTACCATGCCACATCTCATACGGAGTAGTTTTTAAGCTTCTAGTTGGTAGACGATTGATTATGTGATTCGCCGTAGTCACCGCTTCGCCCTAATACTGTGCAAAACTGAGCTTATCAACATGCACCGTGTCATTTCAATTAAGGTCCGATTTTTACGTTCGGCAACTCCGTTTTGTTCTGGCGTATTAGGTACTGTAAACTGGTATTTAATTCCTTTTGATTTTAGATAGTTCCGCAGTTCATTATCCACATATTCACCACCTCTATCTGACCTAATTACTTTAGGTGAAATGCCGTATTGCGTTTTCATCATTTCGACAAATTCCATCACCTTTCCGCAGACGTCAGATTTTTGTTTTAACAAATATATATATAGGAATATCTCGAATGATCATCAATGAAAGTCAGTATATATTTATTACCTCTTGGTGTTGGTATTTGTAATGGTCCGCATACGTCGGTGTTTATTAGATCTAATTTACCCGCTGACCTAGTGAATGATTTTTGCGGAAATGAATCTCTGGTTTTCTTACATTGAAGACAGATTTCACACGTATCATTATGGTCGCAATTAGCTATCTTCATGTTTGCTGCAAATTCCACCATTTTCCTTATATCGATTAAATTGCGATACATTAAGCGCTTGTTGATTCAACTTGTAGACATCATTGGTAGATCTAAGGTTAAATAATGTTTTTCCGTTCTTGTTAATTTCACATTGTTTTCCTTTAAACGTGATGGTGCAACCGCTTTTAGCTAGTTTGCTAACTGACAGTAAATTACACTTAAGTCCAGGTACAAACTGTACGTCACACAATCTGAACTTTGTGACTGAATCAGTGAATTCAATAATGCCGGTTCCTATAATTGGTAAATTACTACCATCGGCTAATGTCACTGAATTCATCGTGGATTTGTTTAAACATTCGAAAAACGACTCGTCGCTGCTCGTGTGTGCGGTTGCTCCTAAGTCTACACACCATTCAGATATATTTACTTTATTCTGATGATTGGCGAGTAAGCATACGTACGCTTCTACTGCGTCACTTTCGTTTTCAGCTATATTTGCCTGTTTCTGGCTTTGGTTTCCCGAATCCTTCTTCTTTTACCAAATTGCATATTTACGACAATCACTTTTTATGTGCCCCTTTTTCTTGCAGAAAAAACAATACATTTGGGAAATGCTAAAACTTGCGCCCTGTTTGTAGACTTTAAGAGCATTTTCTTCACTGGTACTCATATTTTCGATATCTTGCCGACGTTTATATTCTTCCAACAATTTGTTTTTCACCATACTCTTCGTTAAGTCAGCCCCAGCACGTGATTCGAGAGCTGTTATCAAAACACTGTAGCTTTCCGATAAACTTGACAGGTACAACGAAACTGCGGAAAGTCTCTGCTAATGGCTCACCCAAAGTAATTAATTCGTCGATACATTCGTCCATGGCATTTAGATGTGTGTGCATATTTCCGCCTTCAGGCAGCCTCATCCGACATAACCGTCTTAAAAGTCTCACTTTATTGAATAAAGTTGAGTTTTGATGATAATCCCGTAATGATTCCCACATCGCTTTGGCCGTCACTATGTTCCTTACGTGTATGATTTGGTTATTCTCAATTGACAGACCAATATGTGAACGAGCTTTACCATCACTTTTGTTCTAAACCGCTAATTGAATTACATCTTCTGGTGCTGCATCAGTAATTACTGACCACAAGTCTTGCTTTATCAGTAAAAGTTCGATTTTGTATCGCCAAACCTGATAATGCTCGTCGTTTAGTTTGATAATTTGTATCTTCGTTGTATCAGCCATTTTTGAGGTTATGAATTTTCGAGTCAAAATTATTACTATGAAAATATGTAATTTCTTGAAAAATATTGTGGTTTCCCTGATTATCGTTGAATCCTTTATACGATGATCACAATACTGGGCCCATAACCTGTTAATTTGAGCCGAATTAAGAATTACTTTTTGCACGATTATCAAAATAATAAAAAATAAATAAAACAACGTGCTAGATAGACCTGACTGCTAGATTTGGTGTGGTTTTTATTACAACGAATGTCAAAAAGACTTAAGGTGGGTTTACATATTTTTACATAATATGTTTGACAAATTTAGGTTACGTTCACATTAACCATTAACAAGAAATGCTAATTTAATATTAGCTGTATTTCCCTGAAAAATTTAATTCGAATTATTTTTTCTCATGAAAACAAGTCGCGAATTATTTTTTCGAATTGAAATAAAACAACAAAGGGAAAGAACAATTTGGCATCTCGTGTCAGGTCGTATAACTAAAATTAGGAATGAATTAAATAATTCAAACTTTTGGTTTGAATTATTTAATTCGTCTGTCGCGAGCAATTGTTGTTTTAAAATTCACATGGAAATACGACTATTACTAAAAAATGTTGTACAAACTATGTAACACCACAATCACACATGATTCCTTTTAATAAAGAATAAAAAAATCCATAATAAAAAATCTAATTATTTACATACTTGTTCCGTCAATGCTTCGCAAAAATCATTTGTAACTCCGTCCTTACTGCTAGTGTGTCGCATATTTAGTTTATTGTGTAAATCTTCAATTTTAAGATACTCGTCTTTATTATCCGTTACAAATAAACTAGAATATGGTCCGGCGGTTGATGAATGTGTAGATGATATTCCCGACAATGATGAACTTGGTGAGTGTAATCCATCATAATTTTCTTCCACATGAAAAAAATCAGTTGTATGTAAACTTAAAAATGTTTCTTCGGCAACTAGAGATGGTTGATTAAGGTTGTTACTATTTACATTGAACTTTATGCGAGTTGGTAAATTAAATTCTAAATCTTCTAAGCAACCGGTACTATTATGATTTGTTAATGATAGTTTTGATTTATTATCACAGTTTTCCATTAATTTCGGCCCAACAATTTCAAATTGCCCTTGCCAATTGTCATAATCTAAATCGAGACTCTCTGGTTGACTTGGTGTGGGACATTCAGATGTTGTCATTTTTTGTATTACTTTGGTCTTTATGTATGTCACTAGGCTTTCCGTTTTTTTATTTAATTCAAATCATTTTAATAGTCAATTTTGAATATTTTATTTAATTTGTAAAGATAAATTCTATAATACTTTAAAAAATAAGTTTAATTCAAAAGTCTATGAAGAAAATATTAAAAATCATGTCACGGATGAGTAAACTAAATAAAAAATAATAATATAAATACTAATTCAATGCAGTAAACGAGCTCCAAATATAAAACGAAGGTATAATTTTATATTTACAGACATTTGTATTATCATGATATAGGCTTATTCTTGGAAATGCCATCATATTTCATTTTTTTTTTAAATAAAAGCAAGACGTCAGTTAAATTTTTTTTGGACTATCAAATATTAGGGATCTAAATACTTGGATATTTTAATGAGCGGTAGAGTAGCTTTTTTTGAGCTGCAGTTATTGCAGCGGCCCTATTACGAAAAATGCGATTTCGCATTTTGGTGGAATGATTTGCCTTATTATAAAATGCGATAGCGATTTTTGCGAAATTAAAATTGACAAATGCGACTACTCTATAGCATTTTCGAAGTGATTGTGTTGATAAATAATTTTTGTTTGTTTATATTTAATATACATTTAAAATGTATTTTATTAAGAAATATTAAATTTATTTTGTTAAAAATATTTTAAAATAATAATAAAAAGTTTGTATTTGCCAAAATAAAAATATCAAATTTTTTATAAGAAAAGCGATCCGGAATATTCGCTTTTCAAAAAATTCGAAATCGGACAGTTCAGAAAACGTTACTCAATGCTAATAATTTCAAAAATTGCATAATTGTATAATTATAATTGTATAATTTATTGAAAACTGTTAAAATAAACTAATAAAGTAAAAAATTCTGGAGCAAGCCGTATTTTTTAAGAAAATTTTCCGGTAACCGAAAAGCCGCTTTTGCACGCCACCCCGACTTCAGTTTTATAATCAAGAGGGCTTGATAAAGTTCTTCTAAATTCTATATTATCTTTTTCCAAAAGAACTTTCAAATAATTTTGTCTGCAAGCTCAGTTTCATTATCCGTATCCATTTCCTTTGAATAAATTAATGAAGTAATTTTCTAATTGCGATGCTTAAGAATTAAAAGAGAAAGCTATCTTATTCTCTTTGATATTTTACTTTAAAAATTGGAATACAAAAGTTTTAATAGAAAATTAAACAGAAAATGCGCAGACATATCGTCGTCTAAGGATTATAAGGTTCTATGTGACATGTGAGTTGTTTTGAAATATCGATGATTCAAAATTTTAAGGTAGTTAATTTAAAACACAAATGATTACAAAGCAGAATAGTGGCTTTTTATGGATATTCTTTTCGTATTAACTATACATATTCAAGATTTTTGTGAATTAAATAAATTTTTCATTCAATAATTGGGTTTCTAATGGATAGAACTTTGTTTGGTAAACTAACTGATTTTTCAGTTTTTTCCGTGCTATAATCATTTAGAACTTTGTAATATTAAGTCGAATGTATGGCATTAGCAGATATAGAACCTATAATATTTTATGATAGAATCGAAAATCATAAAGTCCTATACTGCAAATGTACAAATATAAAGTTCTTTTTAACTTAATTGCAATGTATTTTTAAAACAATTTCGCTTTGATACAAAAAGTTCTATAGTCAAATGGAACTTTGTGCCAAAAATTTATGGTCGAAAAGGTGATAGAACATTTTAATTTTGCTGATATTCCCGTAGTGGTTACATTTAAGGTCCAAATATCAAGACAGGAAATGCGTATTCTATAGCAGAACCTAATCTCATCAATATCTCATTTTTTTAAAAAATGTCGTTTAGAACGTTATAATCCTTAGACGACGATATGTCAATTAGTCTTTTCTTATTTACATTTAAGACAGCAATCAGTAAAATATTATGAACATTTTAGTAAAACTATCTGTATTACTTCTGGAGTTCCTCAAGGTTCGATTTTGGGGCCAATATAGTTCTCTCTTTACATAATTGAAATCAGCAAGGTCGCTCAAAAAACTAATAATACTTACTATCATCTTTATGCTGATGATTTGCAATTGTATTTGTTAAAGAGCGGACTGTATCTTCGTGTATATATTTGTTTGCCAAGATCGGTGCATAGACTATCTTCGAATTTTGCGTTACCTCAGAAATGAACCAGTTAAAAAATTGTTAAAGTTGAAGCACCATAGGTAATGTTATCACAAATAAACAATTCAATCAACATATAATTTATTCTTATTTAATGTCTAATACAGATATGTATAATTTCTGATTTATTTAATTAATATATATATAATTTCTTCTGATATAATTACCCACTCACTACTATATCTTCTGTATTTGATGTTGTCTTGTCGAAGGTTGAATTGTAAGAGAGCGATATTATAACAATTTGCATCAACGTTTTATTATATTTGCAAACCGGTTTGGCGGCAGACACAAAAGGTCGGCGGGGAAACATTTACTTTAAAAATATGCTGAATACGATTAATTATATCGCTCAACAATAGATGGTAGTAAGATTGGTAAGTATCAACTCAAATTACATCTAACTTCATTATTAACACGACAAATGTCATATGTATACAAACAATGTAATATGTCAACGGTAAGTTGATTTTATGTGTAACATAAAATTATACATATAATACATATATATACATACAATTTAATGCCAATTTCAGATATATAAATTGACCGAAGGAGTGTCGCGTTGCCGTAACATCAAATAGACAAGATAAGTACATATTTATTATACAATTATTACTTAATACTAAATTTACATTTTCGTTTCAGGTACTTTTAATTTGTAGATACTATGATGAGCTGCAACATACCGGCCCGTTGAATCCATCAATTCAATTATTGATTAATTGGCAGCTTACATAATTTATGTACTGGACGTTTTAATGTTGTTGTTTTGGTTTTTAGCGTAACAACACGAACTATTCCGTCGGTTCCAGGATGTACTTGATCCACACGAGCTAATAACCACTTGGCAGGCGGTAGATTATCATCTTTAATTATGACCACATCGTTTATTTTGAGCTTTTCTCCTTGTGATTGCCATTTAGTTCGTCTGTGTAGAGATGTTAGGTATTCGTTGTGCCATCTCTGCCAGAGGTGATGTAACTCCTTTTGTAAATGCTGCCATCTAACCAGATGTGATGATGGAATGGTTTTGAGATTATGCTCCGGTAATTGCGTGATTGGCCGACCAATCAAAAAATGGCCCGGTGTTAAGGCATCGATGTCTTCGGTTGACGAAATACATATTGGTCTGGAATTCAGTATGCCTTCAATCTGTGCAGCTATTGTTGTTAGTTCCTCAAATGTGTAGACTGTGTTACCCATTACTCTCCTCAAATGATATTTAAGAGATTTAACGGCCGCCTCCCATAGTCCGCCGAATGATGGAGCCGCACTAGGGATAAGATGCCATTTGATTAAGTCTACGGCTAAAATTGAAGAAATTTCGTTAGAGTTATTTTTTATAAATTGGTATAATTCTATTAGAGTATTCCTTGCTCCAATGAAATTGGAACCATTATCGGAGAAAATTTCCGCGCACAGGCCTCTTCTGGATGTAAATCGTCTTAGACTTGCTAGAAATGACTCGGTTGAAAGATCGCTCACGACTTCGATGTGCACTGCCTTGGTGCACATACAGACGAAGATAGCTAAATAGGCCTTGGAATGTTTTAGACCTCTACCATGTTTTTGTTTTATCATCAATGGGCCAGCATAGTCTATACCAACTTTGACAAAAGGCCTATCATAATTAACCCGAGCTGCCGGAAGGTTTCCCATGAGTTGATTGTTTGGTTGACTTCTGTATCTCGTGCATACAATACATCTACGTATAATGTCCTTGATTAAGTATCGGCATTGTAAAATGTGATAATTTTGCCGTATGATGTTGGTTAATAATGTTGGTCCGGCATGCATGTTTTTATGATGTAGTTCCGTTACCAACAGCTTCGTAATATAGCATCTGGGCAAAATTGTTGGATGGCGTGTATTAAATTCAACCGACGAATGTTGGATACGACCTCCCACTCTCATAATGCCGTCGTTATCAATAAATGGAGTAAATTGATACAATTTACTCTTCTTTGATACCACCTTAAGGGTTTGGATGTCCCTTAACTCACTGTTGAAATGCTCTAGTTGAAGAAATTTGAAGATAAAGGTTTTACTGGCGATAATTTCTTCGACAGTTAATATATCCGCAGTTAGCCTTTCAGTCGCATATCGGAGATTATGGTAATAGCGCTTGATCCATCCGATGATATTTATGAATTTGCGAAATGAAGAACATCGTTGACTGACTAGAGCAAGGATATCTGAGGTAGACTCTGTTGTTAATACCAGTACATTAGCACATGATTTTTCTTCCGGGATGTTTGATAATTGCTGTGGTTGATCTGGCCAATGAGATGAGTCTAACCTTAACCAATCAGGACCATTCCACCATAAATTAAACTTGATCAGTTCTCGCGGCAGCAAACCTCTTGTAGCACAATCGGCTGGGTTGTGTGAGGATTGCACATGTTTCCAATGATTTCTAGAAAGACAAGATAAAATGTTTGCTGTTCGGTTAGCGATGAACGTTTTCCATCTCCGTGGGTGAGAATCTAGCCATGAAAGGACGATTGTTGAATCCGTCCAGGCCGTAATTTCAATTTCGCCACCCAATGTTTCCTTGATCATCATTAGCAGTTTTTTCAACAGGACAGCAGCACACAATTCCAATCGCGGAATTGAAACTTGGTTTATCGGCGCCACTTTCGTTCTGGCGGTCATCAACCTGATATTGACATTTCCCATTTCATCAATCGTTCGGCAGTAGACTACAGCGGCATATGCATTCTCCGATGCATCTGCAAATCCATGGAGCTCAAATTTATTGCTTGTTGTCAACAACCATCTTGGAATACTTAAATTTTGAAGATCTAGCATTTCATTTTTCACCTTTAACCAATTTTCTGATGTCGTTGATGGAATTGGATCGTCCCAATCCAACTTTAATAGCCACAACTTCTGAAATATTATTTTAAAGTTTATGATAATAGGTGCAAGCCATCCCAGTGGATCAAAAATTCGGGCGGAAAACGATAAAATATTTCTCTTAGTGGGTTTTAAATCATCAGCACAACAAACGTTAAAACGGAATTCATCCTCTACGGGATGCCATTGAATTCCCAGCAATTTAAGATAGGTAGATTCGTCATTAATGGCTACGGAAACCTTTTCCCTGTCATCTTCGTTAATATGGTTCAGCAGTTCGGTAGCATTTGACGCCCATTTTCGTAGTTTAAACCCATGCGATTGAAGTGTTGTTGATACCTTGTCTTGCAGACGATGAGCCTCTTCAATTGTATGAGCCCCAGACATTAGGTCATCCACATAAAAATTATTTAAAATTACATGTGCTGCAGCTGGATCAGTTTTGAGTAATTCATTGCCTATTACTTGGATGGTTTTGGTCGCAAGATACGGTGCAGCTGATGTGCCATAGGTTACCGTTCTTAATCTATAATGTCTTACAGGTTCACTCGGATCATTTCTCCATAAAATACGCTGATAATCACTATCACTTGAATCGATTAGTATCTGCCGGTACATCTTTTCGATGTCAGCCGAAAATACAACCTTGAATGTTCGAAATTTCAGTAGAATGCTAATGAGTGGTTGATATAAGGTAAGGCCAACTAACAACGTGTCATTCAATGATGCTCCATTTGACGATTTAAATGACGCGTCGAAGACCACTCGTAATTTGGTGGTGGTACTCGATGATTTGAAAACGCCATGGTGAGGTAAATAAAAACTGCGCTCTCGGTTGGTGTTTATTTCTTCTACAGGGATTTCTTCCATGTGTTTCAAAGCTTTATATTCATCCATAAAATTGTGGTATGCATCCTTAAATTGTCTATCTCTTTTAAATCTGGTCTCCATGTTTTCAAGACGTTTCAATGCGCCACTCATGCTTTTTCCAAAGATTGGATTTTCGATTTTGAAGGGCAGTCTAACAACGAATCGACCTTCACTAGTTGTTGTGTGCTTTTGATAATGTTCTTCACATCTGGTATTATCATCGGTTAACAGCGGTTGAGTTAGAATTTCGTCAATTTCCCAAAATTTCCTCAAAATGTCATCTAGGTTGGTCTCGGCATGTAAACTGGTAACAGTTGGCAGCACTGGGTTTGTTTTAACTACTGGTCCAGCAATAATCCACCCGAACAGTGTCTCTTGTGCCATTGGTGTACCCAGCACTCCACATATTCTTTTGTTGCCTATAATGTGGAAGAAATAATCACTTCCGATTAGCATATCAATAATACCTGGTGTATGAAATGTTGGATCAGCCAATCGTAAATTTTCCAAGTGACTCCACATAGTGGTATTGAAGACGCAGGTAGGTAATTTGGATGTCAACTTGGAAATGATGTAACACTTTAGATTCATTGTAATGGATTTATTAAATCTTGATGATGCGGTCATATTTATATATCCTCGGCACATGCCAGCATTGGTTTGCCCCAAGCCAGTTACATTAAGTTTTGCATGGTGCCGTGGCAAACATAATCGTTGAGCACAATCTTCTGTGACAAAGGAGCATTGTGATCCAGAATCCATTAGTGCTCGACACAAATGCCATTGTCCATAATTGTCTTGTATCTTGATCACAATGGTTGGGAGTAACGATAAGGTACAATGTGATGGTGATTGAACATAAGTCTCCTTGGTATCGATTGCCGATGATGCAGATGGATTGCTTCTCTTTAGATCAATGCTTGCCATGGTTGATGTCTCCTGCTTGGTTAATGGTAAACCTTGAATAACAGTAGTTTGATTTGATACTGCTGGTTTTGAATCACTGGTCCCTTGATTCGATTGATTTGTGTGTAGTAGTGAGTGGTGTCTTCTAGAGCATAATCTGCATCTGGTTTTTGATTTACAACTATAAACTAAATGATTATTATTAAGGCAATTAAAACATCTTTGGTCATTTTTTATTAAGTTCCTTCTTGCGTCGACATTCAATTCCTGGAACTTGGAACATTCAAATAGTTGATGTGAACTGGTCTGGCATACGGGACAGGTTATCGACGAAGCTACATGAAACCCTCTTGTATTATTGGAAGATTTGGAATGAACTTTACTTGATGTCTTTATGCCTTCCAGTGAGTCAGCTCGTTTGCCCAGGAATTCATAGAAACTCGTAAGTGATGGAAATTCGATGTCAGATGCTTCGCGCATCCATAATTGTTTTGAATCTTCATCAAGCTTGTTAAATAAAATATAAATTAACCAAATGTCCTTTGTATCAGCTTCGGTGCCAAGTGCCTTTAGACCTCTTGTTGCTTCGTCTGCAATATCCAACAGCTTCCTGATATTTGTTGCATTGGCAGAATGGATTGGTGATTGTTCCATGAATAATTTTATGAATGCATTAGCACTTAATTGCTTACGATCATATCGTTTACTTAGCTTTGAGAACGCCTCGAAATAGTTAGCTTCAGTAATGGTGAAATGCCGAATTAATGCACTTGCCTCGCCTCGTAGGACCCCCTTCAGGTATTGAAATTTTTGTGCTGGTGTTAGTGAATGGTTCTCGTGAACTGCTGCTGTGAAGAGGTCATGGAATGACTGCCATTCTCGATAATCCCCCGAAAATATTGGTATATTTAACCGTGGGAGCTTAAAATCGCCTGCTGCTGTTTGAGAAGTGGTATTAATGCCAGCTGTTGATTCATCCATCGACTGTTCCTTTGGTAATAAATTTTTTTCCTGAGCCACGTGTTACAATTGATGATAATTTTGTAATACTGCTCTTCAACGATTTCCATTTCTGAGATTTCTTCACTCGATGCACTAAATATTTTGTCTTCGATCTCCACAAATTCTTGATGCAACTGGGAAACACGTGTCAATTTGACTTTGACTTCTTCTACACTTGTGGTGTTGGAAAGCTCCTTAGAGAAATTTTCTAATTTCGTCATGAGACCCTTTAAAATGCTCCTGCGTTTGATGAATGCCGTTACATCCATTTTTCTTTTTTTTTTTTATTTTTACCAATTCACTAACACAATGATTCACTTAATGTTCACTTGGAATTGCACTATAAATTAATTACTATATGGTTCAATTGTTCACGTGATTCACAATAACTGTGCACTTGATATACAGTAACTGTTCATTTGAGATACACGCTTCTTACCCGATCGACACTCCTTTCAAGGAATAATTTATCACTGATATTTGATGCCGGTGCGTATGATCCGGCTCGAAGGACCAATAAAAATGTTAAAGAGCGGACTGTATCTTCGTGTATATATTTGTTTGCCAAGATCGGTGCATAGACTATCTTCGAATTTTGCGTTACCTCAGAAATGAACCAGTTAAAAAATTGTTAAAGTTGAAGCACCATAGGTAATGTTATCACAAATAAACAATTCAATCAACATATAATTTATTCTTATTTAATGTCTAATACAGATATGTATAATTTCTGATTTATTTAATTAATATATATATAATTTCTTCTGATATAATTACCCACTCACTACTATATCTTCTGTATTTGATGTTGTCTTGTCGAAGGTTGAATTGTAAGAGAGCGATATTATAACAATTTGCATCAACGTTTTATTATATTTGCAAACCGGTTTGGCGGCAGACACAAAAGGTCGGCGGGGAAACATTTACTTTAAAAATATGCTGAATACGATTAATTATATCGCTCAACAATAGATGGTAGTAAGATTGGTAAGTATCAACTCAAATTACATCTAACTTCATTATTAACACGACAAATGTCATATGTATACAAACAATGTAATATGTCAACGGTAAGTTGATTTTATGTGTAACATAAAATTATACATATAATACATATATATACATACAATTTAATGCCAATTTCAGATATATAAATTGACCGAAGGAGTGTCGCGTTGCCGTAACATCAAATAGACAAGATAAGTACATATTTATTATACAATTATTACTTAATACTAAATTTACATTTTCGTTTCAGGTACTTTTAATTTGTAGATACTATGATGAGCTGCAACAGTATTCTTTTGGGGAGTTCGACTCTGTTGATAATGTAGTACATAATTTAATAATACCTTAAATTATTAATTGATACAAAAAAAAATATTAATTACAAATATTAATTGATTGGTCAACCGTAAATAAACTCCAAATTAACCCCATAAATCTCAATCTATTATCCTTTTGAATAAAAAGTAAGTAATTATACCAACTATTCATCTGATAACTGATAATCAAAGGATCGATTGACCAAGTCAAAAGCTTGGGTTTGTTCATAGATAATAAATTGAACTGGTCCGTGCATGTAAATAATCTGTGCAGTAAAATATACGGGATTTTAAGTAAATTTTGAAGCACAGCAATATTTATTCCAAGTGTTGTAAAACGTCATATTATTCGAACTCTAGTGGGTCCTTTAATATCGTATTGTGCTCCAATACATCTGAACTGTTCCAAAAAATCCTTGAAACGGTTAAATGTTCCTTTCAATGCGTGTGTGACGTACATATTTTTGAAGAGTATTGGTGATCCTATTACTGCTTTGTCGAATCAAATATTTAACTTAACTTTGAATAAATATCTAGAATTGTCAGCATTATATTTCATGTTTAGCTTGATTCAGAAGCAAACTCCTTGTTATCTATTTAAAAAGCTTAATTTCAGTAAATCGGGACCCATATTAAATTAAAAATCTGCCTAAGTCAAGTAAGTCTAAACCGAGACATCGATCTTTCTTTCTCCATGGAGTTAAACCATGGAATAATGTTCATCCAACTGCTAAAGCTGCGACTAGTTTGTGTAACTTTAAAAAACTGTATGATGAAACCAGTAACATGAATTAATTCTTATTTCTATATATGCTCTCCTTTTTTTTTAATCCTGACCTCAATTATCCTATTAAATTTCCTGCCTCGTTTTCCTTACCTTAGTTATGCGTTTAACCTTTCTGTCAACACGACACACCTGGGTGTGTATTTGGAAAATGTAAAAATCGATCTAATGGAAATTTCCTATCATACTGAGTTTTTCAGTAGTCGCCAATAAAATTGGGTCAATATTTACGATATTTATATAAAATGCACTATACAATTTAATACACACCAAGGTATGCTCGTGTTAATGAAAAGTAGTTCGATACTCGTGTTGACACAAACGTTAAATATTCAAATATTATTAGCTGCATTTCTTGACGCATAGTGATCCGGATCAGATCAAAATTTACATGTGAAGCAACAACAACATTTGATCCAAGATTCGTTTTGGATCACAAATGGTGATCTAAAAATAGTTGAACAATATTTTGTAGTTGAACAATATTTTGTAAAGACAAAGAATATAATGAATATAGTACGAGTATGAAGAGGCATTCAAAACGAAACGAGACAAAAAAATTGAATTTTGATGTTTGTTTGTTTTACGCATTTTTGTGTCGTTTCATGAGACATGATCTGATCCGGATCAGATCAAACGTCAAGAAATGCGGCTAATATTACCTTTATATTTTATTGTATTTTAATTTTAGTTTTTAAACATGTTAAGTTATGTATCGCACCTATATATGTTTAAACTGCGTTACACAAAAAAGATATTTTTATAATATTGTAAAAAGGTCTTGCCTTATTTGTGTAAGTTTTTTAATGATGAATAAACAAAAATAAATAAATAAATAAGTCGACTTATTCCCTTTTAATTCTGGAGCACAGATTTACTAAAATATCGAACGTGTTATAAGAAGTTAGGAACTCATTGGCTATAATTGGTAAAATTTGATCGAATTGAGAGTTCGTTAGCTACATTGCTGACATTTTTAATATACTTAATTGTAAGTTTGGCAAATATTCCCGACGTTTTTTCATTTCGTGCAATGTAGGCGCGGATGGATCACTGGGCTAAAGATCCGCACATTAAAATCCTTTACAGTTAAAACTGTCAATAAACTAAAAACTGGATACTCCATAGCAGCCGAATTCGAGATTTAGAATAGGCACTGGAATGATTACAAAATAGAACTCGTTGTTCTTCAAGCAACTCGATGGCCTAAAAGTGGACTCATGTAAGTGGTTATATGTTGCTTTATAGTAGAGATGACCTCGACAATCTTGACGTTAGTTTTCTTCTTGTACCGCAGATAAATAAGGCTGCCTTGGATTTAAAGGCATCGATAACCGAATCTGTAAGCTTTGCTTCCCCATGAAATTGGCCAACCTGTCGTTAATCTGCCTACACACGCTTACTGAAGATAGCCAACTAAACGATAAATACTCTCTCTCTCTCTTACAATAATTTGGATAATCTGATCGGATCTTTACCTCGCCCCGACGTCAGATTGGTGCTTGGTGACTTTAATGCTAGTACCGGCAAAAATCAGACCGACCGACTTATGTGAAAATGACTGAAACAAAGTATCTGATCATATCGAGGATCGTTTTGCCGCTGCCAGCCGTGCTTTGGATCCTCTACGTCCACTGCTAAATACCAACTATCTTTCAAATCTTGACAAGGTAAAATTAGAGGGTGTTGTGCAGATCAGGCCCTTTGTCGTTTATAAGTGGGAGAGCTGAACCCTGACGTATGAGTACGAAAGAAGGCTGATGATATTCGGGAGAAGGGTAATGCAAGTGATATTTGGCCCAAATGCTACGATGATGGCGCACATCGAGTTTTGCACGAGATCAGTGATTTAATGTGACCTCCTGGAAAGCGGTTGCACTGGCACCGAGAGCTCCAGAGGTTATTGTCAGCGACGATAGCTCCTCTGCGTAAAGAACGAGTTAGCGTCTTCTGGTTGCCTGCCACAAAACGAAGAGCTATCTCGAGATAAAAGCCGATGGGGTCACATCGTCGACACGACATGCACAAGCAATGACCAATGACCAGTAAAAACCATTCATTCCCAAGTGATAGAGTAGGTTCAATATACGTAGATTTTTGCTTAAATTCGTCTTTGAAGATAAAAACACCTTTGAAATAGGTGTAATATTAAGTCGAATCGACATATTGGTAGTCTCTCAATGTCAATTCGACGTAAAATTACACCTTAAGATTGTTGTTTAGGTATTATTTTACTTTACACTACATGGCAATCATTCTTAGTGCACGTATCGACAGAAAACTTCGTTATTATTTTTACAACGAATTTCACTTGGATAGTAAACAAACACAAAAAAAAGGTATATCGACCAAAACCAACATTAATGTAACACAAGCCTGATTGTCACCAATATTATAAATTTATTTTACCCTTATACATGAAAGTATTGGTGATCGAAAAATTATATAAATGAGTAAGAAAACCATACAAATTGTTGATAAAACAAAACAAACGAATTGTGGAGGGAAAATTGGGTATGTTAATAATGAAAAAGACTAATTGGGATTGGTTAGATGAGAGTATTTTTATTCTATTTTCGCACTAACACTTTCAAGGATAAGGTATTAAATGTAAGAGGGTATCTGTGTGCTTCATCACTGAATCAGGCTTTTAGTATTACATTAGTGCTGGTTTTGATATCGACACAAAATTTGTAACCTACACAAATAAAAAAAAATTCAAAATTACAACCAAAAAGTACTAATGCCTAGATGTTTTCTGATTGTTATTTTTACATTAGTACTAAAATATACAATTTCCTCTTTGAAATTATTGAAGCACCCTATATTGTATATATAATTGTTTGACATTTGTAGTATTGTTTTAATTAATTCTACATGCGGATTGCTGATTATCATTTCATATACGTCTTATATGAATAGGTTTTAACGATTTTAGGAATGAGGCTTGCCGTAATAACCATCTATAAAAGTTAAAAAGCGATTCGTTATGATTAAATCGAATTTTGGCGAGTTCCGAATTTCCGAAACGAAATACCTATACAACCATACAAACAAATATTTTCCGTTGTAAAAATTACAACGAGATTTGTGGTCGAAACCAAGACTAAGTCTTGGTTTCGACCGCAAATTTCGTTGTAATTTTTACAACTGGAAATATTTTTTTATATGGTTGTGTGGGTATTTCTAATTTTTGACATTTCATACAATTTTGAAACTGGTTGGAAATGAATGACAAGTTTACAGAAGAATAGCTTTGCTCCTTTAAGAATGCTTCAGAATCGTGAGAAGAAAGAAGATCCCTCAAGTACGTGAATTCTGAACATATCCATAACTTATTAATTCAAGATTTATTAGATTATGTTTTTATAATCATTATTAATATAGTTCAGATTGTAATTATACAATTGTAAATAAAAAATTTTAACTTTGAACCGGCATGTTGGCGTTTACGCCATTTTGTTTATTTTGGAAGAAAATTTATTGATTTAGGTGAAACTAAATTATGGAGGAGGAGCTAAATTAGGGCTCGCAACTAGCCAACATACGGTTTAATTATAACAAATCGCTTTTTAACTTTTACAGATGGTTATTACGGCAAGCCTCATTCCTAAATTCCCTTAAACCTGTTCATAAAAGACATATAAAGATTTTTAAGAAATGATAATCCGCAATCCGCATGTCGAATTAATCAAAACAATACTACTAATGTCAAAAAATATGTATGCAATATAGGGTGGTTCAATAATTTAAGACGAAAATTGGGAATATAGTAAAGCATGTTTTATGCACAATAGGCCTGAATGGCCGCAGTGCTCTGGGCGACGAACACCCACCCAAAAAAAAAAAAAAAGCATGTTTTCCACGATGGCGAGGCGAAAAAATTAGTCAAACTAAAAAGAGAAAGCAAAAATTCACCAATAGTACGATAGAGAGAAAATACCATTTTGACAGAAAAATTGGGACGTCCAGTTTTAAAAATTTTAATTCAGCACTCCGAAATAGGACGTCTAATCCGAAAAAAAGATTAGATGGATCATCTTTCTTCGGATTAGTCGCTTAGGAATTCATATTGTCAATTTGAAGAAAATTTTATATTTATTTTATTATTAAATATTTTTTTTTTGGATTGAAGGAACACATTTTTCATCGCCAGAATCACTCTCAGTGCTACTTGAAAACATAACGGTATATATTGCCATTACTTCCTCAACAGTATCCATTTTTAACAAAATTTAATTTTAATAATCGAAACGTCAAAAATAAATAAATAAAAATTCGGAGTAACGACTTGTTGCTGTTTCACTCACTCTTATGTTATTTTTTTTATTCCTTCCTCTTTTTAATTTGACTAATTTTTTCGCCTCGCTATCGTGAAACCATGCTTAATTGAGGAAATTTCCTCCTATTTTTTGACATTTTCAACCTAAAAGTTATAATTTCTTTGCAGTTGAGATTAGATAGAAACTGAGGAAAATTTGTCTTTTTAACCGTTGCTTTCAACCAAAAACACATTTCAATTTTCAATACACATCGCTACTGTAAATAAGATGGTCAATACAAAAATGCAAGAAATTCAGAGCATTTTATTAGGAAACACATTCGATGGGATTGGAGATGTGATGGCTGGCATATAAGGAAACACTAGAAAACGGATAAGAGAAACTTTTATCCAATTTTGTTAACCTTTTGCGGACGAAGAGTTTTGGAGCATTAGGTGTTATGAAAATTAAATATACGTATTAGGTATAAACAGACAAAATATTTTTTACGAAGAGCGATTATATAATTTCTGGCTATGATCCGGAAGACCCTTATATTTGAGACAAAATATATTTTTAATGCAAATTTTATTGAGATCATTTTGAGTACATAATAACAGAACAATTAGATTTAGGTTTTAAATTCTTTTAAAGAGTGATACATTAAAAATCAGTTCTCAATATATTTGCCTTGCTTTTAAAAATAGTTTTTTTTCTGTATAAATTTTCCTGTGCAATTTTTTTAAGCCCTATTCTATAATTTTATATTAAAATAAATCTCTTCTCTAAAATTTACTCAATGAGGGATACTAGGTCAATGCGGGCTCACTGCGTATTGTTGTTACTCAAACGAAATGTGAGTTTTCTCTTTTTTCACCGCTTTATATAGAATTAAAATGTAGGAATTCGTTGCATTCACTTTTAAGCCAGAGAAAAATAGTTTTCGCCACCACTTCGATCTAATAAGTTAAATTGAAATATCGCTTCAATGGCGACATTCAACATCAAAGGGTTAATTTTTGTTGGTGTGGTTTTGGGTTGTGCTTGGAGTATTCAGTTCTATTTTAAGGTTAGAAACAAAACTATCCATGTTTCTCCAGGAAGTGTTTTCTTACCTTGGCAGCAGTTTCCGAGTCGGTACACACAAAACAATAAAGTACACACAAAACACCACAACACCGAATCGGTGTTACATAGTGTCCCACCGATCGGATATTTAAAATTTGAATCAAATGGAATATTATAATAAAAATGACATAAAATACATTTGGATAAAAACTTTTACACCGCATAAAAACCAAACAGGAACATTCATGTTTAGGAACACACCGAAAGGTGTATTTTATTAGGAAAACACCGAAAGGTGGATTTTATTAAATCCAAAAGAAGCCTTTGTAAAATTTATCTTTTCGGATAGTTAAAAATATTTATTCGTTGATGCGTGCTTAAATTTATGGGTTGATGTTTATAATAATCTGACTCCAATATTTTGTTTATTAATTAATAACACTAATTTATATTAATTCCACAAACTGAATTTTATTTATAACTTTTATAAATGTATTTATCAATAGATGTACATTAATTTTACTAGATTTATTTCTTTGTTGGAACAAGCATATTACAAAAAATACTAAAATTTATTACGTGTGTATCACGCGACTGTTAAACAAGAAGTTTTTTTTTTATATAAAATAAAATTACAAAAATGCTTAATATAAAAAAAGGTGTTTCCACACGTCAGAAAAGTAAATTTAAAAAAATTGAGCGCACCCAATATTTTGACATTTGCCCAGGGTGCCAAACCCGACTGACTCCATGACAAATTAAACAAAACAAAAAAATGTAATTACAAAAATATCTGTCAAAAATGTCGACATTTCGCCACAAATTTATAAAACTACACTGTCTAAAAAATTGTCCGTACACCCCTCGGTAAAAGAAAAAATGATGAAAAAAACAATTACAAATCAAATTTTAAACTCAAATTACATTTAAAAACTTGAAAATAATAATTATCATGAAGCAAATTAATTTACTTTTACGTTTCATATGATTTGCTATTTAAACATCCTAAGATGATCTCAAATAATTGTCCGTACACTTGCACTTGTGTGAAAATTAACACTAGCACATTAACAATTTATTATTTGTTGTACTCCTATTTTCAATTAACAGTAAATTATACAATTTTTTTTGCATAAAAGTTAATTGGTCGTACTTTTACTTTCTTTTACTCTAGTAAAATAAAGTATAGTAATCATGAAAATTTTTGACCTTGAGATTTTTAGAGATTTATTTGTTTTGAGGTCCCCTGAGTCCGAAAAAGTGGGTTTCGAAATGGTGTCTGTCAGTTTGTCTGTGTCCGCTCTACAGCCCAGATGGTTTAACCAATCATTAAAAAGTATAAGGCTTAAAAAAACTACGTAATACAAAATGTTTCCAAAAATTAAAAACAAATAAAAATAAAAAATAAAAAATTAAAAAAAAAAATTTAAAAATTAAAAAAAAAAAATTAAAAAAAATAAGTAAAAGAAAGTCGTGTGTTGGCCACACCTCAATTTTTTCATGGCGAATGAAATATTGTCCAGTTAATTAAAAATGGGTTATTCTCGATCCAAAAATAGTGTAGAAATTAAAAAATTGATCATTAAATTGGAGAGTGAAGATCCAGAACTCCCAAAAACCCAAATCACTAGAGATGAACACACCTCAAATACATCTAATAAAGAAAGCAATAAAACAGAATCGAAAGCTAGTGCACAATACGCAATATTTTGCATAAACAAGAGTATCGTCGATGTGCGACACGCAAGAAATGTATATGCCGACAAAAAAAAAATATTAAAAGCACTCGGAATATTGAGATATGTGAGTGAGCCCGAAGAGTTCTGGAAAATGTTATTCCCTCAGACGGAAGAATCTAACGTTTTTGGTGCAGATGGGTGAGTTATGGTGTGGCGGAAAACCAACACTGAACTTGAGTAAAACATGGTGGCGGAAGTATAATGGTTTGAAGAGCTTTTAGCTGAAGGGATGTAGGACATTTAACCTTCATAATGAAACGGTTTAATTATTTGAATATTTTGAAGGGTAATTTGTTAATAAGTGCTGAGAAAATGGGACATGGGCAACATGACAATGACCCGAAGCATTCGTCAAAGCTGATAAAGGAATGGTTATTATACAATGTAAAGTCAACCTCTCCTCATCCTCCCCAGGCACCAGATCTCAACCCCATTGACAATGTATGCCTTTATTTGGAGTAAAAGATCCGTGAACACCAAATTAGCAGCAAGGAACAATTAAAACGGTTCATTGTGGAGGAACGGGCCAAAAATCCCCCCCCCCCCCCGAAATAATTCGGAAGGTGGCTTTCACAATGAAAAGAAGGTTGTAAAGTGTCATTTTATGAATAGGTTACAACACCAAATATTAGACCTTACTTTTTTACCAAATTCTCTCAACTTCTTTGTATGTACGGACAATTATTTGAGATCGTTTTAGGCGGTTTAAATAGTAAATCTTATCAAACGTGAAAGAAACTTAATTTATGTATATCATGATTATTATTATTTTCAGGTTCTTAAATGTAATTTGAGTTTTAAAAATATTTTAAAAACTGAATTTTTTGTATGATTTGTAATTGTTTTTTTATCAATGTTTTCTTAACCGAGTGCTGTACGGCCAATTTTTTGATACAGTGTATATTCGGTTGGACAAAAATAAAATACTTTCTCGGATAAAAAACAAATTAACAGCGCATATTTTTTTGAGTGTATAACCGACGGGTTTGTTTTCGGGTCTCGCTTGATTGAACATATCTATTTCAGGTTTCTCGACGGGTATTTGTACGACCTCTTCTGTGTACCTCGTACGCGCGTGTTTTGGGGCTGGGCCATTGTGTAGTGTGCAATCCCGAAAAGTTTGCTTAGGCGGAAAGATGGGGCGTTTAATGTGATATTTTAGGCAACCTAGTTTATATTTGGGGATGCGGAGCACTGTTCGAATGTTTTTGTTGGGATTTCGGTGATTATGAGGCAAGGAATTGGGACCGGTTCAATTTGGATAAGCTTGCGTTGCTGGGAGTATATGAAGTATTTTGTGTGACGATAGGATAAGCATATGGGGCAATTTGTGAAAAAGCGACGATCAGTTGGATTTGACAGAATAGGTGGTGTTGCGGCTTACATTGACAACATGCGTTTAAATAGGGTTTGAGAATGATTCTATTACCGATATGGGGAAAATATTTAGTGGTAATCGGAACCAACAGGTGCCTAGAGCAAGCATAGTGGTCAGAGGGTTAAACGGCAAATGCATGGATGGTTAAAGTGCAATATGGTAGGATGGATTTACTGTATGCGAATTTGGTGCGTTTCAAAGGAAATCAAAATTTCCTCAATTTTGTGTTGTTTAAATGTTGAAGTAAATAATGCATGATCGTTTGTGCTGTTTATACGTGAATTGGATGAATATAAAATCTATATAAATCTAATTTCTTACGTATTGAAATTCGCATACGCGCGATATTCGTATATCCACTACGTAGTTAAAAATTTTCCGTTCATACATAGAAATGGCTATAAAAAAAAACAAAATTATCAGAGAGAGTTGTGGCAGATGCTGTGAAACTATTTTACCACTATGGTCCAAATGAATTGTGATGCTACCGATTAAATCATTTATATTGAATATAGAAACCTCCGAAAAGCAACCACTTACGGGACTGTGCATTTCTGGTCATTTTACGGAGGTGGTCGGTATGAAGAAACTTCTCTGAAAAGTGCCCAAAATTATATTTCTGGAGTTTGGTCTTTTTATAGAAGTTTTGACAAATGGTAAATAAAACAAACATATGTATGTATTTACATTTCACATTAGTTTAATAACAATCAAAAAATAATACGGAATTAATTTACATAACATAACAATCATTATACTAAACCTAAAAATTAAAATACAATACGATTATGTTATAAACAAACCAATAAAACATCATCATAACTGTGAATTACTATTTTATAAAAATACATATACACACACAAATCAAAATTCACAGTCGGGGCAACGCCAATAATAATTAATATTCATAGAATTGCTTGTTATTTTACTCTTATTAGTGGTTTTCCAATCGACCATCGCAAATACTTATAAGTGCGAAAAATATGTCTCGGCTAAATGTCGATTGGAACACACACAAAATTATGACATAAGAAAAACATAACCTCTAAATTTTTAATTCACATAATACCAAAAAATATTGCGATAGTGGTTAATTTTTTTAAATTTATGATGATAAAATATTAAAATAAATATTTGTGCTTATTAGCACGCTTAACTTGCGATGGTCGATTGGAAAACCACTATTAAGTACTTTCAGCATGGTATACTAAAACTAAATATGAATAGACGAAACAAGAATGAAACGTAATAATATGTAATGTAAGAAAGAAACCAAGCTAAATTATGAAGGTGCAAGGTATACAGAAAAAAGAGGTAGTATATTCCCGTGTCTCATTTTCGTCTTTCTTTGCGCATCACGTCACGTCGTAAAAAAACATATTTTTATATGAAGTTTGGCGGTTTTTTGATTAATTTTTTATTTAAATCAAGAATAATCGTAATTTTTTTTAACAAACCGTATTTACAATTGATAATGATAGTTTACCGAGACCCTTTTTATGCTTTATATTTTTTTTATGGTCCAAATATTTGACAAATAATTCCTTCGAGTATATAACGTCTAAAATAAATGGAAAAAAGGGTAGACAAAATTATGAGTACTTAACACAAAACAATTAAATTATTAAATGTTTTTGGTCATTTGAACATACGTATGTACGTACCAATTATTAAAATTTTTATTTTTTCACGTTATGTACTCAAATTTGTGCCATCTATTTTCGTTTGGTACCAAATTATTGGTATCCACATATGTACCTACTATATTCAAATATTATGTCCATATTCAACGTTGAAAATATAAATGTAAAAATATATTAAATGAAAATTCAGTTCACAAATTATTGTTTTAAGTTCACAAAAAAATGGTTTTAGGTGTAAAATGTTTTCTAAAATTCGGTGATTAAACACCCAGTTAATAGAAAATATAAATTTGAAAAAAAAAGGAAATTTAATAAAACTATAAATTAAAATTAAATATCTGGCTTATTTCATTTATTGACTTATGGTTTTGACTACAACTAAATCAAAACACCCATTCATTGTTTAGTGTTCTATATGTGTTCTTATCAGAAGTGCAATTGATAGTTTTGTTGCAATAGGAATTATTCAAATTTAGTATATTTAAAATCGAACACTCCCAAATTTTTGAATTAAATAATTAAAATCTAAACGTTCTCTGCATTTAAAAAAAAAATTCTACTCATAAATTCCGAAATTTGTTATGCAATGTGCTCAAACAGTCTGCTTTAGACACGAATATTAAAACATGCCTCTTTTCGCGGTTTAATTTCAAAAGTATTGCAGTATATAACTAAAATAAAAATTGAAATGTTTAATTTTAACATAAAGTCGAAAAACAATTAATGGCAAGAATAAAAAAAATTCATTTATTTTCCATTTATTTAAAAAATTAATAAAAATATCACGAAACTCCATATAAATATCAGCATTTTTGACAACACTTGATGTCAAATTGCGAAAAAAAATAGCAACAGCATGCGCAATATTATACCTTTATTTTCTGTATATCTTGATGAAGGTGGATATGAGGTAGTATTAGTATCCGTGTAGTGAAAAAAACAAGCGTATTCAATGACGATTTGATTAACATGTGGAGAGAAGAGACTAAAGAGTAAAAAAAAGAAGAATATTTCTCTGTTTAAATTTAAAAAAGAACATGATTTGTTGGTCATAAAGGGAGTTGATTTAATTTGCATAACCCCAAATACACTGGTCGCTAAACAGAATAGGGAGGTGGTCAGATTAAAGAGAATTTTTAAAACAAATTTGTATGGTTAATGTGTTGGGACTGTAGAAAAGTGGCCTATTTAAGGAGGTGGTCAGAATGAAGGGATGGTCACATTGGGAGGTATCACTGTAATACATTTTAGAAATTATATCAAACGCGTTGGATTATTTAAATGAGTCTCTATTAATTGGAATCCAAAAAAATATTTTACTTTAGTCGATTATTGTATCGTCGTCTTCCTTCTAAAATAAATGTTAAGTCCAATATAAATTCCAATTAACTTTCTTAAATTTTTCGTACTCTTAGACAATATATTAACTTGTTTTGAGCTCAACGACAAAATTGCAATCCTGCTTGGAAATTGGTTTAGCGCTTAGTTCCTGATGAAGGAAGATATGGTAGGGATGGTACTTGCAGTTTTTAATAATCCTGCAATCAGACGATTGGCCAATACCCCTATCTCGGGAAATATTTCTTCTAGATTCTTGAGGAAATGCTTTTATTGCAACAAATACAAGGACTATCGCGTCTTGACATCGAACATTCAACTCGTGCTCTCGGCTCGTACTCTGTATCCCAATGGTTCTTACTTGAGTGGCTAAGAGACTTAATACTCCTCTTGTATAATGACAGCTTTAAAAAGGAAGCGAGCAGCTTGTACTTCATTCACACGGGTAGCCTTTTGCATACGCTCGCGAGACGGTAATTAGCATTAACATATTGAAGACTTCTGCGTCCAAATATAATATTTGAAAACCAAAAACAGCTTTCAATCAGAATAAACAACTGAATCCGATATGGAATATTGAAACAAATTAATTGTATTTTTCAAAGTCGTTCTAAAATGTTTAAATCGGCTAATAAGCAAGAAACTGACACACTATGATAACAAAACATTGATTACACTTTTAAATTCACAATGATTTTTCGAAAAAGTACCTCATACAAACTTTGACCTTTTTTAGGAATACTATCAACTAGCTCTCAGACACCCACCTTCCATTAAAAAAAAAAGTAGGTAAGATTTTTTTGTAACTATAAAGTCAAACATGAAACCAATGTTTCATTCCACCAACCACATGAAAACATGTTAATTTCCTCTTAGCTATATCTCGTAGTTTCCGAGAAAAATGCACTGATCTTTTTAAGTAAAGCACCTTGTACATACTGTATTATGTAGAAAAAAGAAAATTTTTTATCGAGAGTTGACGATAAAACCGAATGATTATTTATTTTACAATAGAACAGGAAACCAACCCTCCATGATGTATGTAAATGTTTCTTTCTATGATTGAGCATTGATACTATTCAGTTAAAAAAACTCAAATGTAAACCCGTTTGGCCATTTATTTATTTTATGTTTAAAGCCATATATTTTATGTTTAAATTTCGTTGGTTCTGGAACACTTTAATAGATCATTGTTCCAATTGTAACAGCCAGTTTGAAATTAATAAATTAATTTTCAAACGTAGTTTGCTTAACCATTATACAGCGAGTCAAAGTCACACTCATACACTTAAAAAGTAGGTTTATTCTTACAGAATGCCTGCTTTACCGGGATTTTTCTGAAAATTCATTTATGACTTGTATCGCCTGTGCCTTTGACTATTGGATGCAACAAGGACATACCGTTAAATAAAATGAAAACAATATTTAACTTTATGTAAATTTTGGATTATTGATTACAAATTTATAATTTAACGGCTTAGTCTTCGAACTTAAAAATACATAGGGAGAGTGTACATTCCAAGATGTATGGAAAGAGAATAAGAAAATATTATATCATTTTATAAGGAGAAGGCTGAGACGGGCGACTATTCTTTAAAAATGTACTAATTTTTTGTAGTGTATGAGTTTGACTCACTCGCATTTAACATAATCCACATTTTTTCCGGTCTTTACTTCGTACCATCACAGTTGTGTTGATAGTTTCAGAAAGAGATATGGAGAAATAAAAATTAAATGTGTATATAAAAATCAATTATTGTACTACTTATACATATTGTATATTTTGTATAACTACCATATTCATTTTTTTCTTCAATAGTAACGCAATATTATTTGCTAACAAGAAATTTAATTTTGTTTTTAATCTTTTCTTTGTAGGGTCACTGAGGTTACTTTAAAATTTAGAACATCAAAAATTAAAATACTAGAATACTATTTGTTTGAAGGCATATTTACATTACATTATATTTTTTAAAAAGAGAGGAAATCACCAATCTAGAATATTTAGTCAAATGAAAAATTCTGATGTTTCATTAAGTTTTAATAAAATATAAAACTAAAGTTTTATTCATCCATGACAAGAATTTTAATTATTTTCTATGGAAAAAAAAATGTAATTTTTTTAGAATTTAACACTTTTTTTTAATTATTATAATTTTTAAGAGCACATCAATTATCATATACACAGATTTCCACTATTATCCTTAAGTATATAGTTTGTTATCACATTTTTTTTTGCAAAATAAAGTAACAAAATACCTAAAAACACACAATCCGCCTCGATGTCTAAGTGTAACTACATTAAAAAAAATGATGAAATACTCGTAATTTAAAATGTAGTAAACAAAAACGAAACAGTTTAAAATTAGTCCATGATTCATACACTGAAGCACTCTCTTTGTAGCACGAATACAATTTATATGGCAAAGTAAGATAAAAATAAAGTAAATACGTGCGTAAATTGTACATACAGTGCTGTACAAAAAAAAATTGGTCAAACATATTTTTTTACAAATTGCGGTCTTGGGGGCCTATTCTCGAATTCCACATCCTTTTTCCACATGTGGACATCTGTCAAAGTTCATACAAAAACGTAATTCGTATATAAAACACATGCAGCATGGACATTTTCCTATATAGGGAATTTTTTCCACCTCCTTATACCCATTCGGAAATATTCCCTTAGTACCGAGCATGGGTTTATTAGGTGTAACTAAAACATAAGCTATAATTAATGCGTCTCTGAAGAGTGGTGTATTTCCGTTGATATGGAAGAAGTCATTTATAATTCCCATTTTTAAATCCGGAAAACGGAGTAACATTACAAATTATCGAGGCATATCAATATTATCATCGATTCCAAAATTATTTGAGCTTATTGTTTCTGATTATTTGTATTTTAATGTTAAATCTTCATTAGCACTTCAACAACATGGATTCGTAAGACATCGGTCTACCACTACAAATCTCTTAAGTCTAACATCTAAAGTGTTTAGCGCTTTTGACTCCAAATGTCAGCTGGATGTGGTTTTCACAGATTTTGCGAAAGCATTCGACTCGCCTCAGTTTGAGCTACTTCTTGAGAAACTGGATGGATTTGGAGTGAGTAAATTGTTTTTGGATTGGATTGGATCGTATCTGCGTGATCGGAAGCAGGTAGTGCAAATTAACGGGTTTACGTCTAAGATGATTGAAGTTCATTCTGGAGTACCTCAGGGCTCACACCTAGGACCAGTGTTGTTTAACGTTTTCATCAATGAAGTTGCTTCTTTGTTCCAGTACTGTGACTGTGAGTTATATGCTGATGATTTGAAAATATCAAAAACTGTATGTAGCCCGCAGCAATGTAATGAAATGCAGAGTGATCTTGATTTGCTGTATAATTGGTCAATTGTGAATAAATTGAACTTGAATTTGGAAAAGTGCAAGATTATGAGCTTCTCCAGGAAAAAAGCAGTTATTCATCATCATTATCTTATTGGTAATCACCAGCTTGAACGAGTTATGACATTTAAAGATTTGGGTGTTATCTTGGACCATCAATTGAATTTCCGAGACCATATCAATTTAATAGTGGCTAAGTCTAACTCTCTACTTGGCTTTATTCGTCGTATCACAAAAGATTTTCGTAATCCACAATCAATTAAAACTTTGTATTGTTCCATTGTTCGATCTAATTTGGAATATGCGTCGAGTATTTGGGATCCTGCTTACCATATTTATATCGATAGAATTGAACGGGTGTACAGAAGAAATTTAGTATTGACTATCTTCATAAATTGAATTGGCCGTTTGATCCGGACCTTCCAATGTGGCTGAATAAAAAGAATTTGCCATCCTATAACGACCGTTGTAAAATTGCTAATTTGGACTCATTGCTTGTAAGACGTAGATGTGCTGCTTCAACAGTCATCGCTGATTTGCTGAACAATTCTATTGACTGTTCGGAACTACTTGCAAAGATTGATATTCATGTGCCCTGTAAACCTACTCGGGTCAGGGATTTTATATATTTGCCGACTTTTAAATCGAACTATGCATATAATGCTCCGATCCCATCTATTTGTCGACAATTTAATCATAATTTTGATGTGTTTGATTTTAATATTTCTAAATGTACTTTTAAAAAGCAAATCAAAGCTAAATTATAAAACTATTTATAATTATAATTATTGTAATCAAAAAAGGATTTTTATCCCGTTGATTTTTAGAATAAATAAAAAAAAAAATAAAAAAATAAAAAAAAATAAATTGTAACTATTTATTGTTGTAACAACTTAAAATGTGTATTTATGTTAAATCCACTAAACATTAGCACTTTATAAATTTTTTTTTTCGGTTCTCGTAGAATAAAAGGAATTTAAAGATTATCGAGTTCAAGTTCAGTTCTCACGGAAAACACGACTATAGTGAACACGATAAGTTCAATAGGTAAACCCAATATGAAATTTTAGCAAACATGCATGATTAAAGTACGCAAATAGCCCTGTCAAAAAATCATAGTGAGATGTTTGCCGATAGAAGAAAGTTTTGAGATATCGACTTGCTTAGATATGCACAATATCCAATTTTTCAAGTTTTCGATTAATCGTTATTTCAATAAGCAAATCTAATATGAAATTTTAGTGGATGAGCATGGTTATACTACACATATAGGCGTATCGAAAAATCATAGTGAGATGTTTGCCAATAGAAGAAAGTTTTGAGATATTGATTTTCTTAGATATGCATAAGATCCAATTTTTGAAGTTTTCGAATAATCGTTATTTCAATAGGTAAGTACAATATGAAATTTTAGCGGATAAGCACGATTAAACTACACACATAGGCCTATCGAAAAATAATAGTGAGATGTTTGCCGAAAGAAGAAATTTTGAAATATCGATTTTCTTAGACATGAATAAGATCCAATTTTTCAAGTTTTAGAATAATCGATATTTCAATAGGTAAGCCTATCGAAAAATTAAAGTGAGATGTTCGCCGATTGGAGAAAGTTTTGAGATATCGATCTTCTCAGACATGCATCAGATCCAATCGATATTTCAATAAGTAAACCCAATATGAAATTTTCAGAGATATGCATGATTATACTATACATATACTGCCGTGCTAAGCATGTTTTACTTAACTACAAAAAACGCATTTTGAGAAAATTGATGTTTTGAAATCAGTGAATTTTGCATTAAAAATGAAAACTATTTTTCTTATCACGTGTTTCTCAATTTAGTTTTAATTATTTTTTTAAATTTTAATGATAAAGTTTGTTATTAGCTATCGATTGGCATTAATAACTCAATTTGGCCAAAAATGTAGTTAAGGTAAATATGCTTAGCACGGCAGTATAAGTTTAACGAAAAATTATAGTGAGATGTTTGCCGATAGAACAAAGCTTAAGGATTTCGATTTTCTTAAATGATTACTTTTTTCAAAATTTTCTTTATAAAGTTTGTGTGTTTTAGTTATACAATTTAGCCCGTCGTCAAGTGACCGACCGGAAAATTCGGAATATTTATGTAAAATTATCACAAGAAATCCTTTAAAGGGGGTTCTAAATTTAAAACTTCGCAATTTATTACGTTTTCAATTTTTTGAGTAGTGACCCCTTTTTACATTTTTCGTCATCGAATTCTTTCGATTTTAATGCTGTTTGCGATTTTTGAAAGTTTACTAGTCACTTTATTGGCTGATTAACACACTTAGTCAGGTTTCTTTTAAAGAATGTAACAAATTATTGGAAAATAACATTTCCTTTACTTAAAAAAGTCTCTACTTTTTAAAAAAATAAACTGTAGGTCGAGAAACTGTCCCCTTAACATAGTTATTTTATTTATTATTATTAATCTAACCTTTAAAATATTCGAACAGCAATTTATCGAAAAAGAGCGTTGGGGCTGCTTTCTGAAAAAAGGGTCCCTCTCAGTTATAGTGATGTTCTAATCTGTATGGGTGGAAATGATCGACAGTCAACTTACCGGTTCTTATATGTTAGCAAGCATGCTTGATCACCACCTATTTTTAGAATTTTTAGGAAACACGTTGCCTTTCCTCATGGAAGAAGTTCCGCTGTCGAGAAGGCGGATGCAGCTACAATTAGATGGGCTCCAGCACATTTTGGACCGTAATTAATTGAATGAAATGTACCCACATTGGATCGGTAGAGAAGGTCCTGTCCCCTGGCCGTCAAGGTCATCTGATCTGACGCCCCTAGACTTTTATTTCTGTGAGCAATTGACAGCAAGAATTTTCGCTGCTGCAGCAGAAATAAGAGCAACTCTGAACAATTGTGTCGGACAATAACAAGTGTGACCACGAGAGACTTTCTTTGTTTACAAGAGGGTGGAGGGCATTTCGATCATGTCATTTAATAAAAATTGTTTAATAGGTAATTTTAATACATTTTTTTTTATTTAATTTTTAAAAAAAGTATTATTTTATAACTCCTTACTTTCTTTAGGTGTTTTGTGCGCGGTATTTTTAAGAGTTTGGTAGTAACAATGTTTAGATATTATGCAGTAAATTTAAATTTAAAAAGTAGAGACTTTTTAAGTCAAAAAAATGTTATTTTCCAATAATTTGTTACATTTTTTAAAAAGAACCTGGCGAAGTGTGCAAATAAACCAATAAAGTGACTCATAAGCTTTCAAAAACCGCAAACAGCATTAAAATCGAGCCCATAACTTGGGAGATATAATGAAAAAGGCAAAAGGGGGTCACCAACACTGCTCAAAAAATTGAAAACGTAATAACTTGCAATGTTTTAAGTTAGACCCCCCTCAAACGATTCTTTGCGATTTTTACATAAATTTTCCGAATTTTCCGACCGGTCAGTTGCCGACGGGTGACATTGCATTTTAATACTATTTTTGAAAATTTTTTGTAATTTTGTTAATACTATTTTTGTAAGCAAAACATACGCATGCAGTTTAATATAAAATTAATCTTAAGTCATCTTTCGAATAATCGTTATTTCAATTGATGAAACCCAATATGAAATTTTAGCGGATGAGCATGATTATACTACACACATAGGCCTATCGAAAAATCGAAATGAGATGTTTGCCGATAGAAGAAACTTTAAAGATATCGATTTTCTTAAACGAATAATCGATATTTCAATAGGTAAACCCAATATGAAATTTTAACGCATATACCTATCAGAAAATCTTAGTGACATGTTTGCCGCTGCAAGAAGTTTTGAGATATTGATTTTCTTAGACATGCATATGATCCAAGTTTTCAAATTTTTGAATAATCGTTATTTCAATAGGTAAACAAACCCGATATGAAATTTTAGCGAATAAGGACGATTAATCTAAACACATAGGCCTATCAGAAAATATTGGTGAGATGTTTGTCGATAAAAGAAAGTTTTGAGATATCGACTTACGTAGCATGAATAACATCCCATTTTTCAGCATGATTAAAGTAAACACACAGGCCTATATGAAAATCTTAGTGAGATGTTTGCCGATAGACATGCATAAGATCGAATTTTTCAAGTTTTCGAATAATCTTTATTTCAATAGGTAAACCCAATATAGCCTAGAGACTAAGAAAGTTTTAAGATATCGATTTTCTTAAACGCGCTTAAGATCTAATTTTTCAAGTTTTCGAATAATTGATATTTCAATAGGTAAACTCAAAATGAAATTTTAGCGGATATGCATGATTAAAGTATACGCCTAGGCCTATCAGAATATGATAGTGAAATGTTTGCCGATGTAAGAATATTTTGAGATGTCGATTTTCTTAGGCATGTATAAAATTAAATTTTTAAATTTTCAAGCATTGTCGATTAATAGGGTAACGATATGATCCGTTTTTAAGTTTAAGGGGATTGGCTTTGTGAATTCCTAAATAGTTTAAATCTTGATAAATTTTATGTATTTGGATTTTTTTTAATTTAGGATTAAGTTCAATGATTTGATTTGAATGAATTGTTCTTTGTACATATGGTACAAAGAACAATTCATTTATTATATGGTATAATAAATTCGCCCAAATGTATGGTTTTTTAAACACTCACAAACGCATTTTTACGATTAATGACGGATAAACTTCATTCGTATAAAAAGTTAATTCATTAATCTCTGACAGTTACAATGCAGCGCTGTAGAAACATCCTGATACGATCATTCTATTACCCAGGTTTGTGACCAGCAATCTCCAGTGGGCAAAAAAGGATGCTTAGACAAGCTGTCAATTTTGACGGATATCCGGGACTGGAGTTCTTTCAAAAGAACTCTAATGCGATTCAACGACCGCGTTTACTACTATAACCTAGATATTGGAAAACTTGCCGCAAACTATTATGCAATCGAGAAAGCTATAACAAATCCTGACTGTGAAAGCTAGAGTTGTCCAATATTTGGCACCTTGTAATACCGTAAGCAGCCGTGGATGGGGAAGGGGATATCCAAAGTGAGGATCATCAGCTTTATCTGCTGTTAATGTCCAAGTTATAAAAATCAGTCGAGAGCACAGCATGTTGTCGCACTCCCACAGACGGAATGCATGATTGCGGGGGTCAGGTACTTTGAACTCTCTAGACGCCTATTCGAAACTACAGGCGAGAAAATAGAACTCCGAACTCAACAAAAGACTACCAGAAGTTCTTCCCTTTATTATTTAACCTGAATTACCCTTCAGTTAACCCTTTATTATTAGAACTGTAGAAATTCCGAAAACCAGAAACTAAGGCCATACGATCCAGGTACATCACCAAACCAACTCTCTGTAGGAGGGTTTTAATAGTGTTATCAATCAACAATGCAGCGTGTACCATCCGACAACTGACACATCTACATAATTTCAACAACACTATCCAACCAACAATTAAAATTCACATTGGAACTAGAAAACAATAAATGCATTAACTTCTTGCATTTAACAATAACCAACGTAAACAACAACCACGATTTCAACATATATCGAAAACCTACACATACAGACCACATAATCAATTTTGAGTCGAACCATCCAATAAATCATAAACTAGCAGCTTATTCACACATGATTAATAGATTAAATAACGTCACGATGAATGAAGACAATTACACTAAAGAACTAAACACAATCAAATTTATAGAACAAAAAAACGATTTTAACACAAAAATAATACATAAATGTAAAACTAAAAGACAAAATGGCACGATCATTGATGACGCCACTGAATATAAACTCCAGAGAAATTAGAAAATACATATCAACTAACTACAACAAAACACAAAGCAAAATAACACAAACATTTTTTTCACAATTTAATTATAAAATAGCTTTTAAAACAAATAATAACATACAACATAAACTCAAATAGAAGATCGGACATACAAACGACGCAGGAATATACAGACTAAATTGCAATAACTGCGAAAAAATATATATAGGGCAGACTGGAAGGACCTTCCAGAAAAGATTTAATGAACACATCCAAGAAGTCAAAAAACCATCACATTCCATTAAATCGAACTACGCCTTGCACATAAAAAACGAGAGCCACACATTCACAGACTATGATCGATAATAATCTCCAAATTATACATAGAATAAACAAAAGTAAAACCATGGATAAATTGGAAGAAATGGAAATCTACCGACACAGAGATAACACAAACATATTAAACGACAGAATTAAGAGAAATGAAATATACGAATATATAATTAATATGTATATAAAAATCTGCATCTCGACTCACTCTCAACAACAACAACAATTTTATTGTTGTTTTTATTTTAATTTGTTTTAATTGTAGTACAATATATCGATTTAAGTAGCAAAGTTTATGAATTCCCAACAAATTATATGTAATAGTTATTTATGGTACTAGTGAGCAAAACGAAATATTATCCATGAGGGATAAGATTGTCCCACGAGGCGACAGCCGAGTGGGACATTATCCCGAGTGGATAATATCTCTTTGCTCACGAGTGCCATACAACGTTTTATCCACTTTTGTCGAAATAAATTTCGTAAATTAATAAGAAATAGTCCCATTTTGTGTTTTCACACGGGAGCATTGAATTTGGAAATACATTTTATCATAGTGACCGTTCTTTAAATTGTCATGGTGTGCTTTAATTTAATTAATTTTTGGAATATAGTTTTTCATTCAATTTGACTACGAATAATTTTTCAATTACTACTCAACATTTTGTTATACTAAATATAACTCACGTTGCCCCTAGCAGCGTGGGTTTTACAATAACAATGGGTTATTTTACATTTTCTTTATTTGAAATCAGCATAGTTATCGGGCTATTATATGGTATATCAAAAGTGTATAAATGTATTTGTCTACGACTAACGTATAATATACTCATTATACGTGTGTTTTTTCAATTATAATGACATCCATTATTCACTGCTAGTTTATCTAGTAGTCCCTTCTTCTATTATTCACTACTACCAAATAAAAATTTCATTTTTGGAAATTTTATCTAGTAGTCTCTTGCCATTTTCATTATTATTAAACTGAGACGTCAAAATGTCAACGGAAATTATTTTAGGTTTATTTAAAGGATTTGATAATAAAATACAATTTTTTATCGGTCGTGGACAAAGTATCGTATTCTACTCGCATTTAATGACTGTTATTCACTCAGATGATTTACGGCACTCGCCTATCAGCTCATGTCGGTAAACTTCATCTTCGTGAATAAAAGCTATTATTATATGCTTGTTGAATAATATACTATTGTAGCACAGAAAGAAAGTATCTGGCTTATTTTAAAAGTTTTTTATCCACGACTAACGTATAATATACTCATTATACGTTTGCTTCTTCAAGTATAATGATATCCATTATTCACTGCTAGTTTATCTGGTAGTTCCTTCTTCCATTATTCACTAATCACTACTACCAAATAAAAATTTCATTTTTCAAAATTTTATCTAGTAGTCTCTTGCTATTTTCATTATTATTAAATTGAGACGTCAAAATTTAAAGGATTTGATAATAAAATACAATTTTTTATCGGTCGTGGACAAAGTATCGTATTCTACTCGCATATAATAGCTGTTATTCATTCAGATATTTACGACACTCGTCTATCGGCTTGTGTCGGTAAACTTCATCTTCGTGAATAACAGCTATCATTATACGCTCGTTGAATAATATACTATTTTAATCGACGTTTTAGTTTTTAAAATAACCTGATGATGAGCGGTTTTTACGTTCGAAATTACTAGTTGTTTTTATAATTATTATAAATAAATAATATATTCACAATAAAAGAAAGTGATAAATTTAAAAACTTTTGTTTTTTATAAAAAAATTGAGAAAATTGAAAATTTATTTTAAATATTGTGAAAAGTTTTCAGTATAGTGTACCATCCGAAAGTCATACCAAAATCTGGTATGCTTTATCGCGTCTTCGAGTAGTTGTTCGACGTGACATTGTGCTTGACAGAAACAAATGAAGGGGAGCACCAGAGCAGCCAGCAACCAGCCAAACCAAAAGTAGAACCAAATTTTCAAACGAGTATCAACAGAAGCATCAGCTAATTAGGGGGTAGGGTAGCATAAGTAAAAATAGTCTACATCAAAGTGATTAGTAAAGATAAAAAATAAAAAAATAAATATAAAAAATTTAGAAGTTTACTACTAGCTACTACTCATCTTTTTATAAAGCCTGACCAGAGATAACAAGTAGAACATGAGTCAGGGTTTCGTGTGGGTCGTCTGCTACGTTAGGCTTTGGCCACCGGTGGTCTCTCTCAAATGTCAAAATGTTTTTCTTCGTTGATGTGTTCTCCCCACGTTTGTAACGGGCAATATCTTTAATGCACCCGTTCCAAAAAGAAAACGTGGTCCAAAATCCTAAAAATCGGTCATTCTATTTTCTGGCTGCCTTCAACAATTTAATTGTAATTACTTCACAATTGGGTCATCCAATGTATGTAAAAGTTTATTTCGATTTAATTTATCTTCAACCATTTCAAGAGCAACTTAAAATTAATATATTGTCGATTATTGATTTCTCGTAAATGACGTTTGATAAAATTGGTGGAGTCTAAATTCAAAATTTAAAAATGCGGTGATAGCTTGCTAATAAAACTTCCAAATTACTCTTTACGACAAGCCAATAATCAGTCGACGATAAGTAAAATAAGTTAATTATTGTTGAAATAATTTCACTTCAAAGAATATTTTGAATTTTAATCAACAATTTAAACTTACCTTGTGATTCAAATCTTGAACATCTTCTAAACTAACGTCACTATACATGTCTTCGGTGTTATCGCAGTTGGAACTTCTACCAGATGAGTTGAAACTCGATGATCTGTATAAATGGCTGAAAACGGAAAATTGTTTACTATTTGTATCAAAGTTGTAACTTTCTATAAGAAACAAAACGAACGAAAAATTCTACACATGTAAATATAGGTATGTTTATTATTTTATCACGGGAAATACAATTATTATATCCGACGTAACAGTTATAAATTCGGAATGACTACAATTATAATAGGAAAGTAATTCTTAAATAATAGGAAGTAATTCTAAAATTATTAATAAATAATAGGAAGTAATTCTTAAATTATGGATTTCGAAACAGATTTCGATTTACTGAACGTTTTTCTCGAAAAATTAAATTGAATTTATATTTAATAAGTATAGGTAGTTAATTTTTTGTCGTTTACTTAAAGTAAGTACAAACGAAACAAGTTATTTGCTCCGAGGTGGGGGGAGGGTGGAGAATGTTAATTCTACAATAAAAAAATCTTCAATCAGTGATTTGAAACCTGTTGTACAGTAATTTTATCAATAAAAAAAATATATCATTGATAAATCCAACCCTAATGTTCGAGTCGTAAATTCGAACGAGTGAGATTACACATACAATAAACTAACTACTTCTGTTGATGTGGAGTAGTTAGAATATAATTATATTAGGTATGATTTTATAACTAGTCAGGTTACTACTCGTGGGGCCATACTAGTTAGAAGTAAAACTATGCTAATCCTTTATTAATGCGATTCATATAATTTAGATAAATTAGTTAGAAATCTCGCCCCTCTCACAACCGTCGATGAAAAAAATAGTGGAGAATAATAATTGTTCACAGCTTTTCAGAAAAACTTGCGGCACCAAGAATTAATTTTAATCCTAGTTTCAGAAACAAAGCTACAGCCAAACCAACTCTCCAAGAACAACAAGCTGTAAAAATCATATAATTTAATAATTGTGTTGTCTTATTTACTAACTATCAACTACTTAGGTGTCTGGAACCGGTTTTATTCTTTGTTACTAACATACCTTTCCCGCCATTTTGTTATTCGTAAAAAGGTTGTAACGGGCGCTTGTCATCCCCGTTACAAAATATACCTAATTCCAAAAAAAATAAACTGAGAAAACTGCATCCCACCTTTGAAGATATTTTCTTCTAAAAACGACTAGAAATTATGACAAATATAATGACAATTCCCGGATGCAGTTATACTTCTAATTACGCTAGTTTGTGTTGTATCAAACTTGTTTGTACATAGCGGAAATATGCACATAAACAAGTATTACAAACAACAAATAAATTAGTGTAAAATCTTATTAATTCTAGTGGCGCGTGCCCATTTAGTTAATATTTTCATTTATGTTTATTTACAAAACTGTCTCTACTCAAGTTTCAGTAAATAAACATAAAAACATTTCTTCTGTCTTAACACATACGTGTGTGCACAAAATTGTTTTTTCTGTTGTTGCTATTTTCTTTTGCGTTTATTCGTCTGAGGTCATTGTCAACTGGGTTGAATTTCATCCGGTGTATAAACGTGAAAACACTGTTTTTTGCAATTTGGGCAATTCATGTGTTTACACATGGAACCAAAAACGTGCCAAATATTTGCAAATTTTTGCATTTTAGCTTGTCAACGAAATATTGGAGGGGGGAAGAATGCGTTTTTCGGTTGATTGATCGATGTAGAAAATAATTTTTCTTTTTTGGTCAATCAGCAGAAATATTGTATAAAAATTTTGCCAATGTTTTATTGTGAGATTACTCAGTATTTTGGTGTTGCGATTGAAGAACAAAAATTGTTTTTTTTTTTTTTTTGATAAATATAGTTACTGTCGTTGTTCAATTAAAATTTGTGTTTTCAATTTTTCTTGATTTTTTTTTGGATCAGGAATATCAGAAAAATCAGGTGAATATACAATACTAATACAAAAGGGCACCGACTGGTCAGAGGTCTGTCAATAGCCTCGCAAGAGGCAGGCAAGGGAACATATGGTGGTAACCACCATACCCGCCTTTCTTTTGACAACGTCCGCCAGTCTTTTCAATACTAACCATCACTTAGGGACCAATGGCCTTTCTAACCACGGCCCGTGGTCAAATTCTATTTATGTATTTTCATTCATCCAAGCTTAGGGTAGCCATGCTATCCTAAGCCAAGCGAATTTTTTTTTACTGCTTTCATCCTCCTTCTCCGAGTTGCAATTATCAGCTCACGTTTTGGGTGCTTTAGCCCCATCAACCAAAAATTATCCAATATTGAGCAATATGCTCACAATGTTTTGTAGGCGGTAAACTAGATCTTACTTGTGATACCTTACCCACTCCAAAATCCTCTACCTGGCAGGAATCATACCGCCCGGTATCGCAAGCAAGTAAGATAAATTCTATGTAATGAGTGGAAACCGGCTGTCAGTGAAACTCCACACGTTACAAAGTGGCGCCCAAACTGGCTTTCAGCCAACTCCACCCATTACAGGGTATACGGTGGACCCGGCGTATCCGGGAAACTGGCCTCTTAGGCTTAGTCGTACATACTCAATCAATCAATCAATTGAATCAGTCAATCTCATCAGGCTGTGGCGACTGAAATGCTAAATACACTTTTCATTACTTTCTATTTATAGAAAACAACCATGTACATAGTTAAGTATTTGTGAATTATATGCAAACACACATATTAAACTCTTAATAAATTTCAATTTAATTTATTTTTATTAATTTTGAATTAAATTTAATTGTTTTTTTTGCTTTGAAAAAAAAATCTGTGTTTTTATTGATTTTTCAACCCTTTACAAAGTTTTCACGCCTAATTGATATTTTTTAACGTTCCCGGGAATCGCGGGAAAAATAAATTTTAATTCCTCGTTTCCCGGGAACAAAAAAAAATGCGGGAAACGTGACTCTCTAGGTGTGCTCACTGAGAATGTTCATTGATTGGTGCCTGTCTGAGTCCAGTAGGTTTCTTGATATTCCGTCCTTATTGTATAGTTTGCGAGATTCTCGCTTACGTGCTTCAGCAGATTAACTTCACATTGTGACTATTTATTGAGATTGTGTGTTATAAATTGGTTAAATATTCCACAAATAATCAACTTCGATAATTTAAACGAGCAAAATGTTCGCGTGGTAACTCGATTATCAGTAGTTCCATTATTGGTGCTGTGATGTGCAGTTGCCCAACCCCATGTGATGGTATGGGAATTATGTTAAATAATTAGTATACATGCGTGTATGCAAATGTTACCTTTATAAGGAATAGAATATTGTTTGCTGTAAATCTTGTCTGGATTGCTAATATCTTGTAAATGTGTCCAAGGTCGTTTTTAATGTCTCCCTCAGCAATTTGCATCGTTGCTGCAAGGCTGGATGGAAATGGTCACGATTGCAGCTAAAGATGACGTCGATAATAATTCTCTGCTTTTCGGCTGTTCGCCTCATAAGCAACATTATTTGAGTTGTGAAGGTTGTGATAGTCTGCACTCTGTTGTAATGATCACTCTCTTCGAATACTCTACCGATTTTTTTGTCGAGATATAAGAACTGTTTGGTGATCGCACGATAGTTCTGAATATGAATATATTTGTAGTTGAATCTATGATGGATGTTTGGTTCTTGATGACTTCTAATAAATATTCTTCATTGGTTTCTGGCTGTTCAGGCTATAGTTCTTTGTGAAAGGCACCTTTTTGATTCATGATGCCAAATGCGTCACCGAGTATTTTTCCTATTGTATTCCCAATGGCCCGGTTTCTTCGTGCGTGCTCTTTGTTAGTTGATGTTAGAAGACTATTTTGTGAGGTAATTTCCTGCATTTGTTCATTTAGTTGTTGTATTAGAACATCACACGATTCCAACCGGTTGTCTGCTTACCACCACTTTTAATAGGCCTCATCTGAATGCTTGATACAGTGTTCAATATCCGGTTAAATTATATATAATTTACCATGATTTTCCACTGTAATGACATTAACTTGACAGTTCCGGAGTTGTGAAAATAAATTATTGCATCGGATGGTAAATGCTCTATTGTGGTTAACAACGTAGCAGAGGATCAAAGCACTTGTATCATTCCGAGTATTAATAACGTCAGTCGCAAAGTTGTTTCTTTCTTGACTACCGTTTTTATGTGGTGCATTCTTTGTCGTGTAACTTCTCCATGAGGTTGATGACGTAAGAGAGCTATTACTTGTAGTTGTTGGTTGACTGGTGATTGTGGTTTTGTGACGACAATTTCAGATTCTTTGGGTAGCGGCGATAGTTTATGGATTGGCCTTTTTATGAGTACCACTTCCGTGCCTTGAAGTAAGGCCACACGAATTGTTTGGACTATGCCTGGATCAACTTCTAGCACACGTCCAGTCAGCCATTTAATGGAGGAACATTATTGTCCTTGATGAGCACTAGTGCACCTACTTTTATGTTTAATTATTCAAATGATCATTTTCATCTATGCTGAAGTTGAACGATACCGAGTTGGTGTGAAATTATGAATTAGATTATGTAACATTAAAACAAAATGCTCAGCACAACGAGGCTCACTTTAATACCGATGATTTCATTGTTGCTCGAACTTAATTTTAGTTTATTGTAATAATAAGTTTTTCTTACATTTTACGTATAAAAGTAGTGAAGCTTACAAATAAGTGCAACATCTAGTCTCATCTTCTTGCAAAATATGTTTAAGGGGAGGTTCTCATGAAAGTCGATCCGAAAATTAGATTTTTTGGTAACTCTTTTGTGCCTCCACAACACAAGTAAAAACTTGCACAAATAAAAAAATATGCAATTAAAAAATTAATTAATTTTATTTTTATGATGTCTTTTTCGTTCTACTTTAGGTTAAATTACATCAACTACAACAGTGCGCATACGACTAACGCAATCTAAATTTTGTTTGTTTTTATAATAAAATAATTCAAATAGAATTAATTCAACAATATTGATAATAATACTAGCTAAATGTAGTTTATTAAATCATTATGCTGCGATATCAGCTATAATTAAATACAAGTAATAACAAGCTTTACTTTACAATTTGAATTAACTTTTTAACATGTTATGTGTAGAATATATTCCCCAAACCGTTTGACTGAAATAAATTTCATACAAAAGTTATGACATAATAATTCGACCCACTTTTTTACCCATCTACTCAAAAATATCGTTAAAAAAATCTATCAATGCGTTTCCTGAAAAACATATTGTTGGTTCAACCTCCAACAAATATTTATATATTTTATAAAAATTTTTGGTTTTTTGATTTCAGATAATTTTTACAATTGTTACGGTGGAGACCGATAAGTTACCGTTTTTTGGGAAGGTCACGCTACAAAACGTATAAACAATCCCCATGACATTATTATTCTTCATTTTTTTTGTGCATTAAAACACAATAAATAAAGTGTCAAAAATCTTAAATTGTTTATTTACTTCCTTACATGAAAAAAAAATAATTAAATAAAATCATCATATTTTTTGGTCGCTTGATGAGAACCTCGCCTTAAGTATGACAATCTACAATTTTTTATACTTAAACGTATTTTGCAAGAAAATGAAACGAGATGTTACGCTGGTTTTATAATATGTCTACTAGAATTAAATGAGAAAAAAGATATTTTAAAAAAAAAGTGACATTGAAATTAAGCCGTGTTTATTAAAAAATACACTTACAAAATTTCGAGTGCTAAAATAGCTGCTTTGTCAGAAATAAATTATTAAAATAATGTTTTTTTTTATTAATTTTAAATTTTAAAACAACTGTTTGAAATATCCACCTTTTGCAATAATACATAATCGGCATCGCCGGACAAAATTTATTTTAATCCGTCGGAACGCCCGTTCGTTATTCAGTTAATCAGTTACAAACTTATCATGTGCAACTTGTACAAGACCTTTTACTCGCCGACTATGAAAAAAGAGTGCAATTTTATCGAGAGATGTGCACCGTAACCAAGAAAATCCGCAATTTTTTGACAATATTTTATGGAGCGATGAACACCGCTGAAGTAGTAACCATAGATAACTTATAAAAACTTATTAACTTATTTTCATCCAGTAAAACTTTAAGTTCTACGTCTTCAATTTTTTTACTGCACCTGGGCGTGGATCGCCCCAAAGACTAAAATTGCCATCACGAAATTTTGCAAACCACTTTTTTACTGTTGAATGACTCAGAATGATGATGACTTGCACACCTATTAACAAAACATTGTAATAATGCTTATGATTTGCTATGAAAATTTAAAAAAATTAAAAAGTTGTAAATTTTAAAAATGGAGAATTTACATATTTTTTTTAATTTTAATTTTTTTTTAATTTCATAAGCATTACAACTAAAATACATTCCTTCAGATGACCTTGGGAGGTCATGGAAAATAAATATTCAGAAGTAAAATTTCCCATTCTTTTCGAATCCGATGTCAAAAATAGGAGTTTCCATTTTTAAAAAATGGTCTTGATCTCAAAATGGCCTTGAAGATTAGGTTCAAATAAAATTACCTAAGAACCATGGTGATTTTTTTGAAAATCAACTCCGCGAGACTTCTAGAGGTTACCACCTCATCATTGTATATTAGTATATTATTTATATATTGTACATTATATATATACTCGTAAATATTATATATATATATATATATATATATATATATATATATATATAATATTATTTTAAAATATATATATATATATATATATATATATATATATATATATATATATATATATATATATATATATATATATATATATATATATATATATATATATATATATATATATATATATCGCACTGTGCATGCAAGAAAACGATAAGTCAAAAAAGTCATTTTTCGGGAAAACGCTTTTTAGGTTTTTCAACTAGAACTCTTTGGATACAGATTTAATTAAGTATATTCTTTACTGCAATTGGTTCATTTCTCGTGACAATTTCGAAAGTCATTTCAAAAATCTAAAACAATAAGTTTAAATAGGTAAACACGTTGCTTATCGTGCACGATTTTATTAAAACAATATTGTAAGTACTAGTTATAGTACTTTTGACTGAAGAAATTTTAAATTCTTGTATTGTAAATAGAGTTATAGTTTTTATAAGAAAAAACAGAATTATTTTTTACTATTGTAACTCCACTTATCGCAATATCGCATTAGAGTAGAAATTCATTAACGCCTGGACAGCGATTTTGGTCGCAATTTGAGGATTGAGTTGAGTATTACCGGAAGGCAAAAGTATTGGTAAATTGTATTGGTGTCCAAAGAATAGAGAAAAACAGAGAATAAACATTTGAAATATAAAAAAAAAAAATTCAGTGTCATCTCATGCGTACGAAAGGTTGTACATATTTTTATTTCTAGTAATTTTTTACAAAATTTAAAACTAATAAAATTGTTACTTGAATAATGATTTAAAGATAAATAAATATTAATTAAAAAAGGCAAATAAATCAGAAAAATATTTATAAACTATAATTTTATTAATAATTTTAAGTTAGAAAAATTACACGACGTACATACTCCCTTTCCTGCGCTTGGATCAACACTAAATGTTAAAATCACTAATTTACTTCTTATATTTTTCACATTATCCCTCTTATCCGATGTTAAACAAAAAAACCTTATGCCATGTTATATTAAACAAAAAACTAAAAAATACGCACATTTGACAGTGTCTAATGGGCGTTTTTTTAAGTTTTTTGTTTAACATGATGCAAATAAGAGAGATAAAATGACACGAAAAAGAGGGATCTAAAATATAATGTGGAAAAAATAAGAAGTAAATTAGTTATTTTGGCTTAGTGTTAATTTAAGCACAGGAAAGGGTGGATGTACGTCGTGTGATTTTTCATCATTTTAAATTATTAATAAAATTATAGTTTATCAATATTTATCTGACTTATTTTCCATTTTTAGTTATTATTTATTTATCTTTAAATCATTATTTAATTAACAATTTTATTAGTTTTAAATTTTGCAGAAAATTACTGGAAATAAAAATATGTACAACATGCCTTTCGTGCGCATGAGACAACACTGAATTGTCTTTTTGATTTTTCAAATGTTTATTCTCACATAACTCAAAAAAAAAAAAAAAAAGTTAAAAATATTATGAATGTGGTCGACGAAAAATGTAAAAATTAAAAACCATTTATTTATGCTGGTTTTTGTTTTTTATATTGAAGATCACCACGAGCAATTGATTGCGTATATTGTTTTGGATTTTAACAACAATAGATAGAAAAACATGAATTCCTCATGTTAAAAGGTAGGGAAAAATAACTCAAGGCGAGCGGAAGCAACAAAAAAGTTGAACCGATTTCACCCGCTTAGTATTTTTGATACTTACCATCATGAGAAAACACACTAATACAATAAAAATATTTGACGGCACACAATAGCAAAATGCATATAATATGCCGTGTACATATACAAAATTCTCAATCCTCAATCCTCATTTTGCGACCAAAATCGATACCCTGGAATAAAAATTAAACACAACAATAAATGGTAAAGTTTAATAATGAATTATTCCATGATAATTTAAACTATTTATTAAATGTAAAATATTAATCATCTGAATCTTCATGTATATTGTTATTGTAAGGCAAAGCTTCATAAAATGATTTGTATATTCCAGGTATATAATTTTTTTCATTGAGATACTTTAAATCCCTATATTTTCCCTTAGAAATGGAAATCTTTTCTCTATATAACTTATCAACAATACTACTCTTGATTGACTTTCTTTCCCTCCCGGGATGTTTAGAAGCAGATGCCTCATCAAAGTATAAAAAAATTTCTTCAAAAGTTTCTTCAAATTCATATTTGTACAGTAATCCATCTCGTGTACCATATATGATTTTAGCATTCCTAATGAGATTATAATATTGAGCTGGTTACATAAATAGTTTTTTTCTTGCGACATTTCTCTATCGTGGACTGCATTGAGTTACCCTCATTTGGTGTGTGCCCCTTTTCAAAAAACTTATGACATATAGCCACTTTGAGTTTGCAGGAGGCCCAAGAATAAAATGAAAATATACAATAATAAAAAGATTTCGAGGAGTTACACCAATCAGGGCTAGGGCTAAATTCGGAGTCGGTGCCACAGCATGCGAATCGGTCTGAAATGTTTTACAAAAATATATAGATAGCTCATTATTTTATAGGGATTTTTACGTCATACAATCAAATTTTCAATAATTAAATCATCTTTACCTGAATCATTTTCTTCTAAGTTATGTTGCAATTCGACTAAACACTCATCCATTTCAAATTAAACTGTTTATGTTTAATTTAAAATATCTATATTTTATTGGATATTTTAATTAATAAATCCCTATGAAAAAACAGAAACAGTTAGTTAGCTCCTGCAAGAAAAATATAACAAGACATACGATGCCTACTTTCATAAATTTCCCAGCTGAAATATACTATAAGCAGTACTTATAGTTGTTAAAACCTAAAATTATTTCTCACATAAATAGTGATAACTAATACTTACAGTTGCACTAACAAACATATTTTCCGCCTATTAAAACTATAAGCGAAAATACGACATTGAGAATACAATTTGTTACAACCAAGAAAACTATAAGTCAAGTTATCGTATTAATAACGGGAACAAAAATTACAAAATGACTTATCGTATTATTGGAAAGTGAAACAGCATCCGCAGGAGGACCCAATTTTAAAAATGAGTTAAAATGGTAGGTACCTTTCTCTGAACTATATGAAAATGCAATCATGCAATAACATGACAAGTAGTACTTTACGTTTTCTTGTACGCACAGTGCGATATATATATATATATGTATATATATATATATATATATATATATATGTATATATATATATATATATATATATATATATATATATATATATATATATATATATATATATATATATATATATATATATATATATATATATATATATATATATATATATATGTATATATATATATATATATATATATATATATATATATATATATATATATATATATATGTATATATATATATATATATATATATATATATATATATATATATATATATATATATATATATATATATATGTATATATGTATATATATATATATATATATATATATATATATATATATATATATATATATATACAGTGCTGGTAAAAAAAAATTGGGCAAACAAATTTATTGCAAATTGGAGTCTTTTTTTGCTAAAATTACAAAACTTTTGAAAGCAATTGGTTTATTGTTTCATTTTAAATACATCTATGACGTAATTTTTTGAAAAAAAAAAATTGACCTGCAATTTAGGGGCAAAACACCGAAAAATGCCAAAATATTCAAAATACGTTGATTGGAGTCAAAGTAATGTAATAAATTAAACAATTATTTTTTATTTTTTTGTTTGTTTTTTTTGATTTATAGAAGTTCAATCTTTCATATTAATATTTTGTTGGACCGCCTTTTGCTTTTATTACACGGGTACAACCTCCCAACTGATGTGCAAAAAAATTGGGCAAGCAATTATTTTTTTTTACGCCTACCGTTCTTGGCCGTCATTAGGGTGCAGATCTTTTATTGCCTGTATTTATTTTTTGAGTATAAATAGTGCATATTTTGTAAGATTAAGTTATTCTGTAAGTGATCCTAGACAAATAAAGAATAAAGTGCAATTTTAGTTAAAACAATGGGAAAAGTTAGTGACCAGTGTAAAAGCAATATATTAATTTTTGCGCGAGAAAATTTAACCACGCGTGAAATAGGTGAAAGATTAAACATTCCTAAAAGTACTGTCGCGTGGAATATTAAAAAAAATCGAGAGATGGGCGGTACACAAAGAAAGAAAGGCTCTGGAAGGCCCAGAAAGACAACGCCAGTGGAAGATCGTTTTAAACAATTACAAAGTCGTCGGAACCGTTTTAAAACTTTATCGGACATAAGACAGTATCTTGAGCGAGCAACGGGAAAAAAAATGTCAGCCGGCTTAGTGAGAAAAAGACTTGTTAAAGCTGGTTTGAGAGCACTTAAACCAGTCCAGAAGCCTGAGTTCACATTACTAGTGAAAAAAAAACGTTTGCTATGGGCCCAAGAGCATGTTAATTGGAGTCCAGAGATGTGGAATGATGTGATTTTCTCCGATGAATCAAAATTCAAGCTGCATGTTGGAGATGGAAGAATTCTCGTAAGGAGAAAACCTGGCGAGAGACTTAGCAACGAATGTCTTTTAAGACTTCCACCGAAAAAAGAAGGAGTTATGGTCTGGGGATGCTTTTCTGGAAATGAAACCGGTCGATTGTGCTTCCTTAGTTCCAGCGTTACAGCAGCTGTTTATCTGCAGGTCCTTCAGAACGAATTTGAGCCTTCTGCGTTAAAGCTTTTTGGCGAGACTTGCAAATTTATTTTTCAACAGGACAACGCTCCGTGCCATACCGCCAAAATTGTGAGTTATTAATTTTGAATTGTAGATAGACAAATTGGCTTTCAGATAAACATAAATAATTTGTTAAAAACTTGTTTTTTTTAATCTCTTCATTTAAAGGTAAAAAAGTACTTCGAAGAAAAAAGTATCGATGAGCTGAGCTGGCCCCCGTATAGTCCAGACTTAAATCCAATTGAAAATATTTGGTATATAATGAAGCTAGAAGTAGCAAGGAAGCGCCCAGAATCGATTGAAGCTTTAAAAAGTTTGTTGATGATGATTTGGGAATCCATATCTCCTGCGATTTTGAAAAATTTATCAAATTCAATGAATCAGAGGTGTATCACTGTAATAAAAGCAAAAGGCGGTCCAACAAAATATTAATATTAAAGATTGAACTTCTATAAATCAAAAAAAAACAAAAAATAAATAAAAAATAAGTGTTTAATTTATTACATTACTTTAACTCCAATCAAACGTATTTTGAATATTTTGGCATTTTTCGGTGTTTTGCCCCTAAATTGCAGGTCAATTTTTTTTCAAAAAATTACGTCACACATGTATTTAAAATGAAACAATAAACCAATTGCTTTCAAAAGTTTTGTAATTTTAGCAAAAAAAGACTCCAATTTGCAATAAATTTGTTTGCCCAATTTTTTTTTACCAGCACTGTATATATAGTAATATAAACTCATAACTAGTATATGGACCTATAACGCTGATGCATAATTATTATTATGCTAACATAAAATGCTGATGCACCGCCTCGCGCTGTCTACATACATTCCAATAAACCTCATCCAATAACAATGAAGCAAATTATGGCACAGCTAAACAATAAAGCTGAACAACTCCAAACGTTGAACGCAAAGCAAGAAGAGCACGACCAGGTTTTGGCGTATATCAATCAAAAAGTTGATCAACCTAAACAGAAAAAAGAACCTGAGCTAGTCAACAGGGGTAACGTGTTGAACCTATTTGGGATACCAAACCCCATAAAATCGATACCCTCATTTGACGGGAATCGTAAACAACTTACCGCTCGGGTAAAAACGGTTGAGGACAGATTTGGCGTATTTGAACCATTAGTTCCAGAACAATAGTTCAATCTTTATTTACAAGTGTCAATAATAAAATTGAAGGGCGAGACAAAGACGTGCTATGTCTAACTGGCAACCCGAGAACCTTTAAAGGAGTAAAGGGGATCCTAATGGAAGCCCTAGGGGACCGGTAGGAACTCTCGTTTTATAAATCGCCGCTTTGGTCGACAAAGCAAAGCGAAGGAACAACGATCCATAATTATTTGAATAAAATAAAAGAGATAGTACAAAATATAAAAGGACTGTCAAAATAGAACAAATTATACAATGAATCGTGGATTGCTATTAACGCATTCATCGAAGAGGATGCGTTGGCCGCATTTATTTCAGGATTGCGTAAACCTTATTTCGAGTACGCGCAAGCCGCAAAACCCAAAAGTATAGAGGAAGCGTATGCTTTCCTCTGTAAATTTAGCAGCAACGAGCTGATTTCCCACAACTTGAAAAGGCCGGGAAACTGGAACCAAGCCAAAAATAATATAGTTCAGTTAAAACTCAATCAATTTGGAACTACGAATGAAAGGAAACAAAGTTACTCGGTAAACGATAAATGGACCTCATACCTATGGAAATAGACCTTTCAATGAGAACAAAAATTATTTTAATCGAAAGTTAGTAAATAATCATGAAGTGTGTGAAGATGAAGAACAGAAGATCGATATTAATCACACAGAATCTAGTTTCGAAGAACAAAATTTTCAGGAGGATTAGGAAATAGGTTTGGACACTTAAATTGTCTACTTTACCTAATCCTCGACCAGCCAATATTAAATAAAACAGTTAAATTATTAATAGATACCGGTACTAATAAGAATATAATTAAGCCCGGTGTAGCATTCAAAAACTACTAGAACCACATAAAACAACAGTAAAAAACATATTAGGTACTCGCTAAACCGAAAGAGTAAAATAAATTTATCACATCAGGAACTACCTATTCAAACATACCATGAACTAGACTTCCACAAATTTTTCTACGGAATTCTAGGCTCGAAATATATGGCCAAAACCAATGCGAAAATTGATTGCGAAACAAAAACAATAACAATGGATAAAGTAATTTTCAAGTTCCACCGTTATTACCCAACAGAATGCTTCTATAATTATACGGTAGTTTTTAAAACGAAAGAGAAAGGTGACTGATATGTACCAGCCTTTAGTAAATTAGATCAAAACATTACAATACAACCTGGCTTGTATAAAGCTAACGGTAACCAAACAACGGTTAACGTACTATCAAATGATAGAGCCACTATATCACTTACCAAAATTAAAATTAGAAACAAACAATTTTGAAACCAATACCGATCTCTGGAAGTTCACTAATTAGTAAACAAGTCATAGAGAAAGAAATAAGAACAAACCATCAAACGAACTGGAGAAGACAACTATCATTAATACACTTTTGGAAACCCAATCGGTACTGTTGCGGCAAAACGAACAACTGTCGGCCACAACAATTATTAAACATAAAAATCAAACAAGAGACGAGATACCAGTTTATACATAAACCTATCGGTATCCTCACAAATTTAAAAGAGATGTCGAGGACCAGGATCAAGAGATGATAGACAGCTAGACGTATCCCGATTTCAATAAGCCTTTTATTCTGACAAAGGGCGCGTCACACTAAGCATTAGGTGCAGTTATCTCTCAAATTAACTCTCGGTCAAATTAACATCGAAAGGCCTGTTACCCAAACTTCGGATAGTATGCCATACAGACTCGAAGAAGTTACAGAAAACCTTCCAGATAATAGCAGCGAGATGGATACAATACACTCTGCTAATACAACGGACGAAGACCTCTCAATTATTAAAGGAACCAATTAGTTTTGAAACTTTCAAACCTACACCTAGTAATCACAGAAAACATATTTCCAAATTTTAATAGAAGTATTATTTCGAGGAAATCATTCGAACTGGAAAACATCACAGACTTTATTAAAACTTATCACAATGGAAAACAATCCGTAATTATGGCACCCGAAAGTTTATACGGTAAAATTCAGGAATGCTTTAGGAAGGAATTATCCCAAAATGGCCATTTGTTTTTCGTCACCACAATGGTCGAGGATGTGAAAAATCCAGACCGTCAAAACGCAATCATAATGAAAGAACACGAGCGAGCCCACAGAGGCATAAAAAAAGGTTGAAATCCAAATAAAAAGATCATAGTTCTTTCCAAATTTGACCAACAAAATCAAAAGTCATGTTTCCGCATGCAATGTGTGTAACACACATATGATCGTCGGCCCTATAACATAAAAATATCACCGAGGCATATTACAAAAAATCCTCTAGAAAGAGTGCGTATTGATATTTTTAGTATTAAAGTTAGCTTTCTCTTAATAATAGACGCATTTTCAAAGCATCTTCAAATGGTTCCCATTAACACTAAAAATTTAGTAGATGCAACATCGGCACTCACAAAATATTTCACATTATTTAGCATACCAAACAGTATCGTTTCTGATCACGAAACGACATTCCAATCAGTACAATTCAAAGAGTACTTAAGCAGACTTAACGTCAAGTTAGAGTATGCGTCTTCTTCTGAGTCGAACGGACAAATAGAGAAGACTCAGGCTACTGTTATTGAAATCAAAAAATAAACACAAATAATAGTAGTGAGAAATACGAATTTATGTTCGATTTGTTTTCCGTGTTCTTTATAAAGCAAAGTCAATTCAAAGTCAAACGCAAGTCAAAAATAAATTTATGGTAGTAAATAACGTAGCAAGTAGAAATTAACAGCAGAGATTCTTATTTGAAGAGAGTAAGAAGTTAAAGTTATTACGGTTTCTTCCATATTTTCCATTGTTTCTTGTTGTTGTTTTATTTTTTTTAAATAAATTTTCATGAGACGTCTCGGTATTCAATCGTTTTTGGTTAAACGTTTTCCTGTCTCCCGCACAGGAAACTATTTTAAATGCCAATGCGCAAACTTACGATTTTCAATTTATTTATGTTTAGTAATTACAAGTTAGACGTACAACTAATTTTAAATAAATATTTCTACAGAGGAAAACATATTTCTAAATATGTAATTGAAATGTCGAACCCAAAATCAGATTATTTGAAATAAGGGGGTGGTGGATTATAAAAGAAATAGGGAAATGAAATTGTTAGACCTGCGCTTCAACACATCAAATTATTTTGAAGACATTTATTCCTGATAAGTAAAGGGAAATTTCGATATTTTTATGTATTTCAAGTAATTATTGAGTGCATAGTTACCTCGCTAAGGCATTTGAACCTAGTTGACGCCTTCCAGATCTAAAAAGGAGAAAAACAAAATGATTTTTTTTAAATTATTAACATTCGCTTTTACTATTTTTAGTAAGCATTTCTACAATATTTCTACTATGTTTTTTATACTAACTAAATTAGTGACATGAGTATATTTAAAAGACGCCTTTCGACATGGTCTCTGTATTGAATTATTCGTCATATCTTTAAAACGAATCATAAGACTTTTAACATTGCAACTTCTTTTGAAATCTTATAAAAATGCATTTCAAACTATATTACAATTAACGATATCTAAATTATTGATTCCTCAAATTTAATAAAAGCCTAAAATTTGAAAACAAAAGCATAAAAAAATTTTATTTCGGAAGCTTTTACTCTTTAAAAAAATGAATTTCGGGACACCCTCTAAATAGACAGAGCGGAATGGGTTTGTTTCATTTTTAATAAAATGTTGAAACAATATACATTATGGATGTAGTCTGGTGTTCGGGTTTCGAAAAATCGATTTTTTGTGTGATATATTTCGAAAATATGTATGTATAATATATTGAGAGTATACTGTAAAAAAATTAGATTGAAATTCCAAATATTTAGGGTTATAAAAGAGAAAGAGAGAAAATAATTTTTGGAGCGTAGGTATTTCTGAAGTTGAATGTTGTCATTCTGTGAGTGAACACATACACACACACACACGCACGCTCACACACGACACGCACACCGACTCCTGGGTATGGAATACACCCAAGTAATAGTATACAAATTGCGGGTTGGAAGACAAACGCTTTCGATGAAGACATCTTCAGGTTTATGCTCCGTGACTCTAACCTGACGGATACCGCTAACATCAAGGCATCAAAGTTAATCGGCAGCATTACCAGTGCATGTAACGCTGCAATGCCTAAAAGAAGGTTAAACCCAAGACGCCCACCGGCCTACTGGTGGAATGAGGAAATTGCATTGTTCCGGCGAAAGTGCAATCGTGCTAGGCGTGTTTCCCAGTGGGGTAGGAACACTAGCTCCTCTTTCAGTTTACAACAAATTTACAGGAAAGCACGGGGTGCGCTGAAGGTGGCCATTAAACAAAGCAAGCGACGATGCTGGAAGTCCCTCTGTGATGAGGTTGAGGAAGACCCATGGGGTAGGCCCTACAAGATGGTAATGTCCAAGCTTAAACTTGCAAGAGGTGCAGCACCAACATGTCCTATTTTGATGGATAAAATAGTATCTTCCTTGTTTCCTCGCAAACCAGTGACTATTCACTCGAGTGCCATTGAAGCGGACGACGTACGATGAATTAATGTCCGCCTCTAGGAGAATTCCCAACAAGAAGGCGCCAGGACCGGACTATATACCAAATGTTGCCTTAAAGGCTGCGATCCTAGAAAATCCCAAAGAGTTCCTAGAGGTGTATGACTCTTGCCTAAGAGAAGGAATATTCCCAGATATTTGGAAGAAACAGACGCTGATACTGATCCCAAAGGGTAAAGTACATTCGAAAGATCCTTCATCACTTCGCCCAATCTGTCTGTTAGATGGAGCAGGGAAATTACTTGAAAGGCTGCAGCGGCAGCAGATGGAAAGGAGGCCGTAAAAAATACTGCGCTATTGTTACGCTAGATATTAAAAATGCGTTTAATACAGCAAAATGGGAATATATTATGAACGCCCTCAATATCAGGAATGTGCCTTGTTACATCAAGCGGGAAATATCAAGCTATTTCAAAAACCGCACTTTGCAGTACCGCACGAATGAAGGGTGCAAGGAGTACACAGTTACATGCGGGGTCCCCCAGGGATCTGTACTCGGTTCAATGCTTTGGAATATTATGTATGACGATGTGTTCACATTCCAGGTCCCCGAGGAGGCGACGGTAGTTGGGTTTGCCGATGATATCGCCATCGTAGTAGTTTCAAAGTACAAGGAAGAGCTGGAAAATATTTGTAGGGATACGGTGGATATAATCCAACAATGGCTTGACTCAGTTGGGTTGCAACTGGCGAAACAAAAAAAAAACGGAAGCGGTGCTTATAACCAGCAGAAAGATTCTGGAAACAATTTTCATTAGAATCGGAGCACATACGATTTTCTCGCAACCCTCGATAAGGTACCTAGGGGTACAAATCGATGCAAGGTTGTCATTCAAGGAGCACATAAAGTAAGTCAGTGAGAAATCAGCCAGAGTTAGCAAGGCTCTCTCTCGTATAATGCGGAATGTCGGCAGACCAAGCCAAGGACGACGAAGATTATTAGTCGGTGTAGTAACATCTATAATGCTCTAGCCGTCCCCTATATGGGCGCAAGCGCTGCAGGTGCCATCTTATCGTCGTAGTTCACGCGAATGAAGATTTTACTAATTTTTACTAAATAAAAATGGCGGCAGTAGCTACTCAAATACATACCTTCAGGGGTATTTCATCAAGAAATAGAATTATCACAGTTAATTTTGCAAATTTAAACTTTAATATTGATAATTTTTAAAAACTTTTATTTTACATTTTTCTAAATAATTTCGTCATAAAATATTAAATTTACTTGTTTAAATAAAATAGAAGGACTATTTAGTATAAACTGAAATATATATTGATTTATTAAACTACTCGTACAAGCCAATTATAAAATTAGAAGTTTAAATTCAGTTATATAGTATCTCTGCAAAAACTCAGGAAAATCTATTAAACTTTGGAAACTTTAGTATTAAAACTAGAAATCATAATTTACCGGTAGGGTCAAAATATAAAATTATATGTTAAGCATTAATATCATAATATCATGATTTACCGTTTTCATTGACAAACAATACAATACAATATAATTTGTGAACATTTTTAAAAAATTCTCTTGGATTTTACCCTGGGTGACGTCAAGAGAAAATAACTAATTTTAGTTGAATATCATAAAAAAAAACTGTAAATTATGCAAATTTACGATCGATCTCGTAATGTTTTTTCGTTAGCATATCGGATTAGCAATGCATGTGCAAATTTTCAAAAAGTTGTCATGGGGTTTACTACCCTTAGTAAGCAATATCACATTTAGTGTGTTATTCAATTTACATTGAACACCTTAAATTAAATAATTGTAAATTATGCGAATATACCATCGATCTCGCAATGGTTTTTCGTTAGCATATCAGATTAACAATCTATGTGCAAATTTTCAGAAAGTTGTCATGGGGTTTACTACCCTTAGTAAGCAATATTACATTTAGTGTGTTATTCAATTTAAATTGAACATCTTAAATTAAATAACTGTAAATTATGCGAATTTACCATCTATCTCGTAGTGTTTTTTCGTTAGCATATCAGACTAACAATGTATGTGCAAATTTTCAGAAAGTTGTCATGGGGTTTACTACCCTTAGTAAGCAATATTACATTTAGTGTGTTATTCAATTTATATTGAACATCTTAAATTAAATAATTGTAAATTATGCGAATTTACCATCGATCTCGTAATGTTTTTTCGTTAGCATATCGGATTAGCAATGTATGTGCAAATTTTCAAAAAGTTGTCATGGGGTTTACTACCCTTAGTAAGCAATATTACATTTAGTGTGTTATTCAATTTACATTGAACATCTTAAATTAAATAATTGTAAATTATGCGAATTTACCATCGATCTCTTAATGTTTTTTCGTTAGCATATCAGATTAACAATGTATGTGCAAATTTTCAGAAAGTTGTCATGGGGTTTACTACCCTTAGTAAGCAATATTACATTTAGTGTGTTATTCAATTTACATTGAACATCTTAAATTAAATAACTGTAAATTATGCGAATTTACCATCGATTTCGCAATGATTTTTCGTTAGCATATCAGATTAACAATCTATGTGCAAATTTTCAGAAAGTTGTCATGGAGTTTACTACCCTTAGTAAGCAATATTACATTTAGTGTGTTATTCAATTTACATTGAACATCTTAAATTAAATAATTATAAATTATGCGAATTTACCATCAATCTCGTAATGTTTTTTGGTTAGCATATCGGATTAGCAATGTATGTGCAAATTTTCAAAAGGTTGTCATGGGGTTTACTACCCTTAGTAAGCAATATTACATTTAGTGTGTTATTCAATTTACATTGAACATCTTAAATTAAATAATTGTAAATTATGCGAATTTACCATCGATCTCGCAATGGTTTTTCGTTAGCATATCAGATTAACAATGTATGTGCAAATTTTCAGATAGTTGTCATGGGGTTTACTACCCTTAGTAAGCAATTAGTGTGTTATTCAATTTACATTGAACATCTTAAATTAAATAACTGTAAATTATGCGAATTTACCATCGATCTCGTAATGTTTTTTCGTTAGCATATCAGACTAACAATGTATGTGCAAATTTTCAAAAAGTTGTCATGGGGTTTACTACCCTTAGTAAGCAATATTCCAAAATGGAAAATGTGCATTTGGCGTAGACACATTTCAAAAAATTACATGCGATATAGTTTTTATGTGCATTTTTAACATGTTGTTTGATGTCAATTTATATTTAAATTAATCATAATTATCGATTTATCAATTCAGAGTTGTCGAAATTCAATTAATTTAATGATTATAGAGAAATTTAATTTTATGCAAAAATACGCATTTAAAAAAATGTGCATTTAAATTCGCATTTCGGACGCACACATAGTTCCATCCTTGTCGCTTTGCTTCTGTTAGCGAGTTGCGCGGTTCTTGGACATCGTTTTCGCTTGGTCTGAACAGTCAAATTCCTGTCCGGTTTCGTCTGCACTAATTTTTGTACATTACACAGGGCGCACCGAAATGGAAAATGTGCATTTAGCGAAGACACATTTCAATGAACTATGTGCATTTTTAAAACGTTCTTTGATCTCAAATTATCTTTTAATTAACCATATTTATCGATTTTTTAATTAAGAGTTGTCCAGTATAAATTAATTTAGCGATTTTAGTGAAATTTAATTTAATCCAAAAATGCGCATTTTAAAAAATGTGCATTTAAATTCGCAGTTCCGACGCATCCATCTTAGGTCACTATCAGAATTTATATTGTCAGTCAACGATGAGTTTGTCGCACTGGGTTCATTATTTTTGTTTTCATTTAAATCGTAATTTTCGGTTTTGTGTTGCATTAGACGACGGTATAGTTAAGTTTGTCATTGGTGTATATTCCTTGTACGTTATTGTTTGTTTCTTTGGGATGTGTTGCGCTTTGCCCATTTTAGTTTCACTGTTTACCTATAAGTTCTCTATTTAGTCTCATCTAATATAGTTCGCGATCTTTGTTGCGGTACGGGCTGTACACCGCACTTTTTTATTATTTTGAATTAATTATGCGCACATCGATTTTACGTATATTCTTCACGAAGGTGAAATCGATACTGATCTATCTATTCGTTAAAATAAATTCAATTGTATATTTACAACATAAGTCAGTCATCACTGTCACCAGTCGAAATCTCTTGCATTTATTCGTTTTTGTAAATTCAATTGATCGACGCCAATTTCTTTCAATTTATTCGTCTTAGCAAATTTAATTGTAGATGGTTTACCGTTGAACCAACAGAACCTGTCCCATGTTGCCGCTGACGTACCATATTTGAATAGAGCTGTGAACTCACAGTTAAGTAAACTTACATTGATTTGAAATTTAAGTACATGTTAACGTCTAAAAGTATAAATAAACGACACATTAAAGTTCTTTATTATTGCCCTTTAAATATTCACAGTCAAAATTTATTTGAAGTCGTCGTATGTTATGTTCGACTCTTTAATTTTTGGTACTTTTGCCCTATGCGATAGGACTGCTCAACTATTATCCTTTCTTTTAAATGTTCCCTGTTAGTAAGGAATTAACCAGATCATTAATTAAACGATATTAAGTGCGGATATTTGGTAATAATGTTATTCACCTTAGTAGAAATATGAAACTAAATAAAATAATACATTTCCCCTAAATGTCATTAATTGAGTAGCAAAGTTTGTTTGTTTAGTATGTTTTAGTAAAATTTTCATTAATCTATATACTCCAATGAAGAATTTACTAAAATAGAACTAAAAGCAATTTAGTAAAATATAGTAAGAACTTTATTACCATCGTAGTTCTAACTCCGTATATCGCAGCTGCGCACTTAGAATGATTAGTGCATTCAGAACTCTTTCGGACGAAGCAGCCTGCGTCATTGCGGGAATGTGTCCAATTGATCTGCTGGCAGCGGAACGGCAAAAATCATACAATAATAGCCATGGAGGAACACCGGATAGACCAATGGTGCGAGCGAACAACACAAGAAGGTATAGGAAGGATATTCTTATCGATTGGCAACAGCGTTGGAACCGTTCGGAGAAGGGCCATTGGACTCGACGACTAATTCCTGAAATAGGCCCGTGGATAAATCGTAAGCATGGCGAGGTTGATTTTTACCTAACACAGCTCTTAACAGGTCACGGATGCTTTCGATCATACCTTAATCGTTTTGGGCATGATGATTCACCGTATTGTCTATCCTGCAGAGATTCCGCAGAAGATGCTGAACACGTGTTTTTTGTATGCGCACAGTTCCAGGAAAATAGAGACGTGCTTGCTGGAGCAATCGATCAATTTGATATTACCCCAGAGAACATAGTTGAAGTGATGCTATCGTCCCCAGAAGGATGGAGTGCTGTAGCAAATTTTGCAACAACAACGATTAAGAAGTTGCGACGGTTGGAACGCCAACGTCGCTAAGCAAGGTAACTCGCACCCTTCAGTTGCGTGGGAGATGTGATCGTACAGTTAGTACAGACTCCTTCCCTTTCGAAGTAATACCTAGCGGTCGTAAAGGGGGAGAAGGATGCAGGAGGTGGTTTTAGTGAGTAGGAGTCTACCACCGTTGTGGTGGATAGCTACGTTATCCCCTACATCGTTCATGATGGATTTCCACCTTCCTTATAAAAAAACACACACACACACACACATATATATATATATATATATATATATATATATATATATATATATATATATATATATATATATATATATATATATATATATATATATATATATATATATATATATATATATATATATATATATATATATATATATATATTTAAATTTTTTATTTTTTATGTTTTCAATTGGTAGTACCTACTAGTTAAAAAAAACATTTTGTAGAAAATGATTTTTTGTTGTTGTTGTTTAAAATATAGGGTGTCAATGGTGGTATTTTAAAGAAATACGCTGCAAATTATTGTATTATGTCATATGTAATATCCCATAACAGTAACTTCTTATAATTACATGACGTCATCTTTTATGAAATTCTCCCTGCCCCAGCCTAAACGTGACGACAATCAATACTCCTTCCCCAAACGTAGTTTAGGGATAGCCTATAAAGCTATTAGTAAAAAAATAAATTTTGGTATGAGTCATTTATTTTGTTAGTTCCAACCATAACCTGCTAAAATTCTCTCTTTAGAAAGCCTGATTGCGTTGATAGCTAACTTACACACATTTAATAATATATACTGAAGAGTGTATTGGTCGCTACAAAAAACCATATAAAAAAAATTCAAATTTTTTTGTTTCTTACCACTACTAATTCCAGTTGATATCACACACTACTTAATATCAACTAACAATTGAGCATTTTTACTCTCTGTTTTTTGCTTTTCTTCTATAACAAAACTCAATTTTACGAAATGTCAAAATCAAAACCATAACCTGCTAAAATTCAGGAGGTTATGATCAAAACTCAAAAATCGTGAAGTTGAAACACAATAAGAAATTAAAGTAAGTTTAAATGATTTTTAAAGGAATTTATATTAGTTTACGTGATTTAAAATTTTATATGTGCTGTTATAATTTCCTTTTTTAATTTTTAGGTATCAACACAACTTGTAAATAGTAATCTGTGTAACTATTTCGGATTAAGTAACAGTTTAAAAACAGCGAAACATATTAATATCTTATGTTTTTCTTTCGATTAATTAGAAAAAGAAACTACTGTTAAGTTAAAACGAAAGTATGAATCAAAACGTTACAAATCGGAAAATCGTTTTTCACCAAAAAAAACTAAAAATGGAGCAACAATATGTAGAAGCTGCCACACCAATCAAATATGAGTATGTGGTATGGTGCGGCTGAATCTCAAAACGATTATGCAATTTAACTTACGTTTTACTTTGTTTGTTTTAGATCCATGGCGGAGATTCGCGGGAGCATGTTAAAAAGGAAACGACTAATGGTGAATTGGCCGGTGGTGGTGGTCATTGTTGCAATGTATGTGGCGAATCATTTGCCGAAGCTTTAGATTTGTTAGCCCATGCCGAAGTGCATGCACGATGCCAACCATTGAAATGTATGTTATGCGGTGAGTCATTTCTCGAGGAATTAATTATTAAATCTCATATACGTATCGTGCACGCAAATGAATTAACTCAACATTCGTGCCGCCTTTGTGGTAAATTGTGTCGCGATAGCCGAACCCTATCGAAACATTTACGGGAACATTCCAGCGAAAAAAATCATTCCTGTTCGGCATATGGTTTCGCATCGAAATAAAACTGTTACGTGTGATATGTGCGGAAAAGAATCTCCCGACGGACGCTCCCTCATGAATCATCGCCATTCGCATACAAATGTTGCACAGCGGCAATTCTCTTGTCGCGAGTGTGGCAAAACATTTGGTTCGCGTAGTTCACAACAAATTCATATACGTGTTCATACGGGTGAAAGACCTTATGGGTGTCGTTATTGTTGGAAAGCTTTTGCTGATGGTGGGACATTACGAAAATATGAAAGGATTCATACAGGTGAAAAACCTTACGTTTGTTCAGTGTGCCCTCGAGCCTTTAATCTGCGAGTTGTATTGCGAGAACATTACGATCACATCATTCGAGACCTGACACCAAAAGGGGAAATTCAACTACACCTTATTACTGCCAAGTTTGTCACGAGTTGTTTGTAACGTCACTAGATTTAATTCAACGTTTGATTCAACACAGTGACATGACTACGGCCATGAAGAGACAACCGATTGTAAGTAAATGGAGAACGGTGGAGAATTAAGTATATAATATTTGTCATATCAATGTGTATTCTATTTTATATTTATAGGCGGGGCCACGAAAATATAAACGGAGAAGGAAAGTAAAACCGCACGAGTTGGAAAAATTACGTGCCGAAAAAATGGCAAATTATTTTCGGTTTTTATTTTGAGCATAATTTGGATTTTGATTTCTATACCAATTAATATTCCAGTTACCAAAGTAAGACGGCAATAAAATAATATGAGAATGATAAAAAAAAATTCGTTACAAAAAAATTAAAAAGAAAATCCTTTCTGTATACATTGTTTTTAGTTTAAAAATGAAATAATTCTGTCAAAAATAGTTTCTAAGATTTTTTTATTACAAAAATAGTTTTTTAATGCCTCAGAAGTTGACCAATAGGTCGAAATATAAGGTTAAAAATTGTTAAGTTTTTTTTAATTAAATATTATGTTTTCTTTAAAATAAGCTGAAATTAAAATATTAAAATAAAATGACAGTTGTACATGATTCGTTTCTATTGGTTTAGATTTTACTCTCTTTTAGTTTCGTAGTATGCGAATGTTTATGTTTTCTACACTGCGTTCACAACCATATATATATACGATGTCATTTCACAAATATATTCATCAGTATAGATACTATTACAGCAATAGTATACATTTGATCGGGCTTTCTAAAGAGAGAATTTTAGCAGGTTATGGTTCCAACCCTAAAAATGCGTCCCAAAATATTAGGTCCCAAAATATTACGTACGTTTTCTACAAAATGTAGAAAATTCAAAAATCATTGATCATTGAGAAAATTCAAAAATAAAATTTTGGCGGGAAATTTGAAAATGAAGAAATTAAAGAATTTACCATTTTTATATTTTTTTATTAATCCATATCAACTTACCTTTAAAACGAGCCCTCTATCATAAATATCGGATATTTATTTTTCCTTTTATAGCCATAAACACAACATCATGTTTATCAATTTTTCTCAAAATTTGACACCCTGTATTTTAAACCACAACAACAAAAAATCACGTTCTACAAAATTTTTTGTTTTAAATCTTTATCTACTAGTATATATGTACTATATATATATATATATATATATATATATATATATATATATAGACGATGGGACCCATTATTCTAATATGGGATTACTAGCTTAGGCTTGGGTGTACATCCTAATCAATCAATCAAACAAGCTTTTCATGCACTTTCCTTTAGTTAAATTAGGATTGGAGAGGTTTGTAAGATTGGAGCCTTTCACGTACTTTCATTTAGTTAAATTGGATTGGAATAACCAGGTCGATCTCAATCATATTTCAACAACAAATTTCCAGAAATATGCTCAGGAATTTGAATTAGTCAAGGAATACAGATAAAGGTGGATTCATATTATCAGTTCCTTTCAGTTCCTACTCGTATCGTGTCAGACAAAAAAAACATTGTTACATATATTTTCTATAGGAGTATTTATATTATCCGTTCCTATCCGTTCCTACAGTACCGACACAAACAAATATTGTTGAAAAGCATGTTTTGTCTGATATCTGAAGGCGAAAAATAAGCAAAAATAGCGAAACAAACAAAAATTGTAAATTGCTACTAAAACATTTTTCTATTTTTGTGTTATCTTTACTCTATTCTGTATGTAACCAAAAGATAGGAATATATACGATAATCATACGAAGAAAATGCCTGAATTGAAAGGTACGGATAGTATAAATTGATGATGTCTGGCACGATACGAGTAGGAACTGAAAGGAACTGATAATATAAATCCACCTTAATACTACAAATTTATTTGTAGTACATAAAGATTAATTTATATTGAAACACAATTTTTTATAATTTCCGTATTATATTCTTTAATTTGTCTAAATACATTGCATGCAATTACAAAATTATTCTCGGAATAGCGCTTTCGGACGTTCGTCCTTCTTCACTTCCTAATTGACTATACTAATTGATAGTCAATTAGGAACTGAAGAAGGACGAACGTCTGAAACCGGTATTCCGAGAATATAAATAATTTTATTGTCACATTAATGAAAGTTAAAATTATATAACATTTTTGTGTGTATTTCATAATATACATTTTTTTTAATGTGTTATTTATTTATTGTTTTTAAATACATTGACAAATTAAAGAATATAATACGGAAATTGTGATAAAAGTCACAGGAATATGATGGAATTGTACCATTTATACAAAAATTAATTTATAATTTGTTTCAAAGAATTAATGGGAAACTTAAATAATTATAGAGTATGATTAGTTATTAAAAAATGATTAAAGCGGATTTTAAATTTAGGAAATATTTGAAGAACCTGAATCATCCTTACAGGAACTTAAGCAGTAAATGAACTTGTAGTTAGAAATTGTGTTGTCTTGTGCTAAGTAATTTACTAAATATGCTTCTAGCAAAAACATGCCATCTATCAACTGCTCGTTCCGGACACCTAAGGAACAGGGAGCATTCTTTATTACTAACATACTTTTCCATTCCTTCGGTTTTATTTTATGTACAATGGTGTACGGTGGTCCCGGAGTATTCCGGAAAACTTGTCTTGGGCTTGGTCGTGCACTTTCAATCAATCAATTAATCTTAAAGCGAAGAAATATGTAAAGAACAGAAGAGATAGAAATATTCTCAATTACAATACACAGGCCTTCAAAGAAAGGGTTAAACATTTTTTGTTTTATTGAACAGTCGTATCCGAAGTAATTTTTTGCTCTGAATCCGAATCTGACCACAGAATTACCCTACCACGTCAGGTTTTTGAAATATTTTAATCTAAAAGTGTCAAAAAACGTGTTTTTGGCACGTTTACACTTGAAATAATTCAAGACTAAAATAAGACAAATTTGACAACGGTATCGTAATCTATGGAAAACCATACAGTAGAATACAAAAAATTTATAGAAATCTTTTTATATTAAGAAGCTTTCAGTCTCATAAGTTCTCCTTATGCATAATTTAATAATTTTTGTATTCCTTCTGATTTTATAACTACATTTTATATCTACAGATTCTTATATTTCTAATGTTTTTGTAGTCGTAGATTTTGGTACGCTAAATAAAATCCCGTTGTCAGATTTGCCCTAACTTGTTTTGGCCTTTAGTTATTTCAAGTGTGAAAGTGCCAAAAATAAGCTATTTAAAACAGGCTAATTTAAAATGAGTATGATGAGATATGTGCTCATTAATAAACCAATGACTGAAAAAATTTAGGGTACTTTGGTAACATTTTATTTAGTTTAATAAAAAGTATCACACAAAAAAATAAAGGGTCACCACAACACCGAATCGGTGTTACATAGTGTCCTACCGATCGGATATTTCAAATTTAAATCCAATCGGATATTTGAATAAAAATGACATAAAATACATTTGGATAAAAACTTTTACACCGCATAAAAACCAAACAGAAATATTCATGTTTAAGAACACACCGAAAGGTGTTTTTTGTTAGGAAAACACCGAAAGGTGTATTTTATTAAATCCAAAAGAAGTTTTTCTAAAAATTTATCTTTTCGGATAGTTAAAAATATTTATCCGTTGATGCGTGCTTAGTTTTATTCGGTTGGGCAAAAATAAAATACTTTTTCGGATAAAAAACAAATTAACACCGCATATTTTTTTGAGTGTATGTATGTTAGCCATAGGGGCACAAACAAATTAATTATTCGTCTGTTACATGGTAGTTACACGTATGTTACACGTTAGTTACACGTAGGAATTCTCTATAAATTACTACCACGTTGGTCAATGTGACGCCATGGATATCTTCATATATTTCATAAGGAAAGTAAATAAAAACTACCAAATTACCTATTTGGGTCCTCTTTTCATTGTATTGCTTGTATAAGATATTAGTTAAGGCTATCTTATAAGGCATGCACCATTTATACAATAAGAAACATAGTTTGTTAATTTTTAAATCGATTGGGGTCAATTTGATCTGAGACTTAAGAGAGAAGGTTAAATACAAATTAGTTAACTTCAGGTACCATACATTAGTGCTACACATTCAAAACATAAAAATAATAAAATTAAAATATGACTGCCAAAACTTTGTGATTTGACATATTTTTCACCATATAGTGCTGATGTTTGCTGGCTGTTAACTTGGTTCTATGAAGTTTTTTCGATAAATCAACATTTTTCGAGTTATTCGCGATTGAAAAAAAAAAAATTTTTCACAATAAATCAAAAACTAAAGAAGGTAATACTTATAAAATGGAAGAGTACAAAAAGAACGTTTTAAGTCCGCATTTGAGTGCGAAGACTACTTTCCCCGAGCCCTTTAAACATAAAAATCTCAAAAACGAAGGGTTAAAGGAAGTTCAACTTTATAGGCCTTTTAGTGTGAAATTCAATGCAAAATGGTTTTTGGAGCGATAGAGATCTTAAAAATTAAAGAAGTTATCGTTAAAAACCAATCGCGTTTTTCAGTGAAATTTTCGGAGCAAGTAAATTGTTTTATTCTTGACAATTTTGGAACATTTATAAATAAAACACGTATGTTCGTATCTACATAAGTATAATTATATCCTCATACACGACATACGTCCTTTTTCCGTTATTTAACGTTGAAAGGTTCGAATTCAGTTTTCGATAAACAAACAGTCACAACTCGGTTCGTCAACGAGCCACAACTCGGTTCGTATTGCATCTACAGAAATAAAAAAAATAATCGGTTTGTTATTTTATAAGCTTAATTTGTGTCCCTCATTATTTTTTTGATAAAACGTACGGTTTTCGAGATATTTATGAAAAATCGCTCTACAGCATGCATTTTTCGATGAAAAATCAACATTTTCAATCGCGCATAACTCGAAAAATATTGATTTATCGAAAAAACATCATGCAAGATTTTTTGCTTAGAATTCATCCCTCTATCGATTTCTGTGGTTATTTTGAGTGTACTAACTTCCACTGCCGAGAAGGGATGGCATCCACCCCCAAGGTTATAGCACACAATGGCACTATATAACTTTTGTTCCTTGAGTCATTCGCTACTCACTGTCCAAATTTCACGTCAATCGGTTTTGCCCGAAAGAATTCTGAGGTAATATTTTTACCGCCAAACACTGAACTAAAAAACTTAAAAGTACTTTTGTATCTTGTGTAAATAAACCTCTTTTATAAAGAGTTATTTTACACACGATTTTTTTTATTTCTATATTTTCTAGAATATGTGATATGCGAAATTCATGAATCTTTGAATATGTGAATTCATGGAACTATGAATTTTTAGTTTCATTTTTTTTTATTCTTGTAAAAGTCAATTTTATTGGAGTGCATGCGTGTGCTATTTAGGAATTTTATTGGTATGGTAGAAAATACGTAATCAGCAGGGTAGCAATTCCGGTTCGATGATGTGAAAATGAAAAAACAAAATATCGTCGAGTTTTTCATTGGTTTCTTTTGTCATTTTGCTTTTGTATTTTTGTTTATCTTTTTATTCTATTTTATCATCAATATCTATATCTATATCAAAAGCGATTCTGGTTCGATAATAATAAAAATGATAAAAATATCATTTTTCTATTTTTTTTTTGTCGCTGAAAAGTATTTATGACCAATGATACAAATTATTTTCTTCGCCTATTCGTGTTTTTAGTGTATTTCTGTATTTGTTTATAAGTGTGAAATTATTAATTTTTGACTCCGTTATGTTCAGTCGGCCTCACCGATTGATTTCATGAGACAGCCGTGAGATAATAAGACAGTAACAATAGTTGAATAGTTCACATTTCAAACATTTTTTATATGAAAACTGAGCAATCTTAGTAGAAATTAATTAAATTATATTAATTATCGGTTTAATTCCAAATATTTTTTAGTTGAGAACTGAACGAAACGAGTGTTTAATGAATAATAAAAAAAACATTTTGATAATTTGTTATTTTTAACCGATTAATCGTCTATATTATACACTCATCAGCAGAGAAAACGACCCTAAAACAATTTTTTTTCTATACGAATATCTTTCGAACCGCACCAAACTTTTGGAACCAGAAGCTGTATTCTGAAAAAAGTAAAAAAAACCGTGAATTGTAACGCGATGTTCCTTAACCCCTTTTTTCCATTCCCTTAAAAAAGACGTTCACGAAAATCTAAAAAATATAGATAACTGGAAAACAGAAAAATGTTCTGTCAAATTATGCCCTTTGACGATTTTAATAGTACACAAGTCTATTAATTTTTAATTTTTTCGCTGATTTATATTATATTTTGTAATTTTTAAAAATTACAAACAGTATGCAAGTATGTTTGTGAATATAACAGAAAGAAAATATTTCTTTTGGAAAACCGACGACGCCACAGGAAGCTGCAGACTCAAATAATTATTTATTTTGAATTATACATATCATATTATTGATGGTTTTACTTTATTAATAACAAATAATATTATATTAATAATAATATTGCTGAATTGGCCAAACCGTGGTCGGATTTCTTGTGAATTTTGCATAAGAAATCTAACAGAAAAATTAAAATAAATTATTTGGTAATGAGACATCGTTGTTTGTTTACTTACTACAAATCACCGCAGCATTTCCACTATATCGCTGTTTGCTTGTTGTTACCGCGTCGCTTATTCTCTTGTCTGTTCACTAAATTAACATATTATTTAGTTTAATTATTTAATTCTAAAAAACCAACCAAATTATATCGGTTTTAATTACAAAATATACATTTACATATTTTGCTAAATTACTTATTTGTCATATAAACGAAAAAAAACGTTTCAAAAACCCAACCAGAGAAACGTGAGTTTTTACTTGGCTATTTCTCAACCGATTTTAATGAAAATTACGTTTATAAAAAACTTTGTTTCCCTCGGTGGACACCTAATGTTAGTTTTATTTTCGGCCGTACACATTATTCGTGCGCTGATTGAATTTCATTGTTATATGCGCTTGAGGCTTCTTATATTATTCATTATTTTATGATTTATACTATAATACATTGCAACCTAAATAAATATGCACAAAATATTAGAAAAAGTTGTAAATCAGCCAAGTAACGCTATCTATTGAGATAACATTGTAATTGGGCGTGATTTCAACGCGCGACGTATATGTGTCTAAAGGCATATCTAGGACCTTTCATTTGTATTAGTGGACATGCACCTCTTGGTATTTTAAAGGTTACATGATTAGATTTAGCATCATTAACTTTAATTCACCATTTTTTCATCCATGCTTGACTACTGTTAATATTCTTCTGCAAAACTTCTGTAGCTTTATTGGGGTCCTCATGAGATAAGAGTACTACCATGTCGTCTGCAAATGTTGCGACATTTACATGATTGCCTATAGGTATATCTGCGATTGCGGTATACAGCATCGGCCCAAGCACGCTGCCCTGTGGTACACCAGATTTAATTGGGCGAACATTTATATACGCATCTTGATGTTTTATTATAAAATATCTCTCCAGTAAATCGGATGTTAATATTATGTAGAAATCATGTGGCAAACATCGATTAACTTTGTTTTGTAGTCCCACATGTCACATCTTGTCAAAAGCTTGTGCTATGCCCATGAGTAAAGCGGAAATCTGTTTTCCTCCAGGTCTTCTTCAATTATTATTATTATTTTTATTTCATAAGAATACAAAAAAAAATTGTATACAAAACATTAAACTTACAATATAATAAAAAAAAAATTTTGAAATAAAGTTATAGCTCCGTGTACTCGTAGGTAAGGTGAAACCTGTAGTGGAGCAGATTAAAAATTTAGAAAAATAAAATCTCGTTTGTTTGAAGCGTACTGAAATACTTATATAAAACAAACTGTATATCACGGATTCCGCGTTTAGTACAGTGACATGTTTCAATTGGTATAAGTGTTTTATAACTGTGCAGTCAGGTTTTTTAAATTTTGTCAATAACTATCAAACCCTAGATTTTATTTCGGATTGAATCTAACATAGAATAAACAAAATGAGATAGGTAAACAAATGTACATTACGTACGCGTGACAAAATTGATATGGAACTAATGGAATGAATGATATATTTAATAAAAAACACAAGTTCAAATTTAGAAAAATGCACAATATTAAAAATCACTAACCAATTATAGTTTTTACTTAAAAGCAACCTTCAATGTTGTCAATATTGATAAGCCATTTGATGCCTCACTTTCAAAATAATGTTTACGATGAATAAGAATGAGTTTTAATTCTTTTGGTAATTTGTGAAACCAATAAGCTGCGATGAAAAGGTAAGATCTTCTAAATCTTTCATTGTTGCAACGCAGACCTGCAAAAATGTATGGGTTTCTCACACTATACGATTGAGTTATGTGAGTGTGAAAGCTACTGATACGAACAGAAAACATTTTTAAAACTTTATAAACATACAAATACCTCAAAGGCAACAATTTTAACTCGCGAAACAGTGGAATTGTTGAAGTAGACTAGCTAGATATTCCTTACGTTATAATTGATTCTACTAAAGCGTGATACAGTTTTCTCAAAACTGATCGTGGGGAAAATTGGCGTAAATATAAAATTTATAAATTGCAACGATTATATTTTTCCTAATATTGATGAGATGAGAGTTTCAGTTTAACTGGGAATCTATTTACCCCTATGTATTTAAACTCATGTACCAGCACTAACTCAAAGCATTGCAACGAACAAGGGCCATCTATGCTATGTTGGACATGATACTTCACAGGAAGAGCGAATGATCGACCATAATGCAAAACTCTAGATTTATAACTTAGTGCAAGGCGATGGTAGTAAAACCATTTACTAAGATTGGATAAATCATATTATATTAAGAATTTGACATCAAAAGGATTAGTAGGTGTGTAACTCAAGGCCGAGTCATCTGCAAATGCTTTCACATTCCCTAAGAGATTGATCTCAAAAATAGAATTAATGTAAATGAGGAACAATAGTGGTTCTAGTAAAGAGCCTTGGGGAACGCCACAGCATCAATTACCTGGGTACACTGATCGTGCCATTTATTTTTACAACTTGGCGACTAGTACTAATATAACCTTGGAAATATGTAAAAATGTTACCTTTGACACCTCAATTAAACAATTTTCTCAGAAGTAAGCGGTGGTCAACTGTATCGAATGCTTTAGAAATATCAAGAAAAATGATGTTGATTTTTGTGAATTATTTATAGCTAAAAAGACATGACTCCGGTGGTGTAATAGCACTTCTTCGGTGGATTTTCCAGCAGTAAATCAAAATTGATTGCAGTTCAAAAATGTAATCATATCAAGATAATTAATTAGCCTACGCTTAATCATTTTCTCAAACAGCTTGGAGAATGTGCTAAGATGTGATATCGGCCTAAAGTTATTCAACTGTTTCATCACTTTTTTTATAAATCGGAATTATAACTGCTAGTTTTAGAATATCAGGAAATATAGCAGTATCTAAGCTCAAATTAAATAGGTGCATTAAAACATCTATCAACAACCATGAACAGTTCTTAACAATTAAGTTATCAACACCGTCAATATCTTTAGAAGGCTTGTTTTTTAATTTTTTATCTCGGACATAATTTCTATGGCGTTTATTGGTTCAAAAAAATAAGACGTGCTAGGTGGTGTAAACTTACCATAGACATATCGCTTATGTTCATTAAGATTAAAAGTTGAACTAACATTGTTCAGTTCCGAGATTATTACAGATGGTGCTTAGAGGAAAGACGTATTGAATTCAATACATATCTATTGAGATTTTGTAATGGTGGTATCAGACCGATGTTGAGTGACCTAAGTTTCGAATTACTATGGAATTCAAATTTCATTTTATAGTACCTAGTTTTAACTGATTTAATACTCGTTTTAATACTATTCGATAGTTTTTTCACAAATTTATCTAATATACTGTTATTTGGTAATTTTTTTTAATGTGCTAACTTTTGTTAGTAGATAAGAGTTCATCCACGGTTTTAACTTTTTTAATTTTTAGCCGGTAGTAAATACACAATTATTATGATACGTTTAGCGAATATTGTGGATATTGTGATTATGTGATGGTATATCCTAATTTTGTGGTTGATACTATAGAACGTGCTAACCTGCTACTTGTCTAATATTGAACTTATTCGGACTGTTATTCGCGATGTCTAATAATTAAACTTGTATTGAGACTGTTCAATGTGGGATTTAAGAATATTTCCAAAAATTTCAAAGGCAATATTGCAATTGACTTAATAAACCGCATCCCAGTTTTCAAATTGTAGATTAAAATTTAGTTGACTATAGTCAATCTTTGAAGTATCTACAGCACAGACGTTTGAAGCTGTAAGCTTCGAAAATGATAAAATATTCAGCTTAATTACGTTACGGTCATAGAGGTGTAACGGTAAATTTTCGACTGTTAACAAGCTTTGGGATTTAACAAACATGTGGTCACTGGTCAAGACAAGATACTAGTCTAGTGGGTTCATTAATAAGGCTAAGAAAACCAAAAAAGCCAGAAAGGTCATATAATTATAAGATTCGGCACTATCTAACTGATTTACATTAATGTCACCCAAAATAACTACTCATATGTTAGGTGTTACATGAAGTAGTCTGTGGACTAGTTTTATTGTTGAGTGTTTTGGCCTATATCCAAACTGATGATCCGAAATCAGCTTCTTCTCCAAAAATATAGGCTTTAGATGCATACCATAAGTAGTAATTTTTAAAATATTTTGACATAATTGGTAGCAAGCTTATAGGTCTGTATTTGGTATTGATAAAGGTTCTGGTATTAATATTACTTATGAAATCTTCTATTGTATTGGAAAATATCCTGTTCTAAGTAAGCGTTGAATAAGTTGTTTATAAATCAAATATCCTTATCTGCCAACTGTTGCAAAATTTTTTATGTGATAAGATCATATCCTGACGCCTTTTTAGGATTTCACTCTCTCTGTATCATAGTTCTTACTTCTAACATAGAAAACTTCGTGATAGTACGATTCATTTGCAATGGTGATTCCAAGTAGTTTTGAATTTTGTTATTCTCTTCGTCCGTATACTTTCTGACCGATATGGTCGAAATACCCTTTGAAAATGGTCTGCAAATACTTCAGCCTTTTTTTCGTTGTTCCAACTTCCTAGTCGCCTTCCGCAGTGAATAATCTGTCTTTTCTGTTGGTGAAAGTCGTGATAAATAGTCCAGAATTGATTGGTTTTTTTCATTGAGAAGCAGTTCTTTTAACTGTTTGACGGCTTTGTTTAGTTTATGTTGCTGTCTTGACTTTCTTTTCTCCTTAATCATTTTCTTGGCAACATTCAAACATTCCCCTTTATTTTTTATTTTTTTATTTTGTAGTGGTGTAGACTTCCATGCTGCCGAGTGAATGCATTTATTGAGATGTTCTACTGCTTGATCTAAATCACTTTCCGTCCTTTACTAGATGCTTGTGTTTAGATTCTCTGTAACTTTATATATAAAGTACTTCCAGTCAGATTTATTGTTGCTTAACATTGGTTGTTTCTGTGTGATGGTGGGTAGCCCTGTGTTTGAATTGACGTTTCGTTTTTTCATAAGTTAATTGGTAATAGTAAATAGCTGTAATAAATACAGGAGTGATAAATAGAATTATGGGTGTATTAGTGTTGTATTTGTTAACTGGATGTGAAAATTAGAGGTGATTTGATTGAATAAAATCGGGAAAGTGTTTTATGTTGCATGTCGCAAAGTGGTGAAACGGGGGTAAAGTTTTGTTATTTTTTGTTTTTGTGTTGTTGATTTTTTTTCGGATTGTTATGTTGGTGTTTGGCTTTGGTTTGGTAAAGGTTTCATTTGGAAATTGTGTGATTGATTCGGCTGGAGGGAATCCGCCTAAAAACATTACAATTAAAAGGCGATTATTTTATTTGTAACACAGTCAGTGATGTCTTATATAAGGTCTCCTGAATGGGAATTCGCGCATCATTCAAATTCGGATGAACTTTTATATTTTTTATTTATACTTAAGTATATGTATTGTTGTTTAGATAAATGTTGGTGTTGGCGGTTGTGACCGGGAAGTAGAGTTGGGATAAAATAAAATTATAATGTGTTGAATTAAAACAATAAGTAGTTTTAATTTATTGTGGGTGTGTAGGTTGGTTTATTACGGAATTTGTTGGATTGTTCGAATTCAAAGTTTATATAGCGGTGTTGTCCAAATGTCGTTGGCAAATGGTATCAAGCAATATGTTTGTTGCATATGGCAGTGAAATCAATTATTGTGTTGGACTCTTGTTACATTGGTTACATGTTGGCTTTGTAGTATAGTGAAATTCTACGGTCAATACTTGTTATGTATTGGGAATTTCATGGTATTGTATATAATGAATACATGCAATCATATAATATACTATATATTGATGTTAGATTCATTTCTCGATTGGTGTGTATGTGTATTGGTGTTTTTTGACAGTAGTGGTTTTTGGGAGATGGACCCTGGTTATTATTTTTAAAAAAATTTAATCTAATAAATAGAATTAATTTAAGAGTTGGTTTAATTTCAAGTTTGATTCCGGATTAAATTTAGATACATTTCTTAGGAGTCACGAACCCGGCCGATTCCTAAATCAAATTGAATCTGAATTTAAATTTTGTTGAACAAATTATGAGTTAAAATGTTAATTAAGTTTATGAGCCAAAACATGAATTTTGTAGTAATTGTTCTTCAATTGATAGAAATAGGAATATACTAGTTATCGGTTTAAACTCGAGTAATTTAATATAATTCAGTATGGAAACTTTATGCTGTTAGTATTTATTATGTTGGAAGTTTAATTTAAGCAGAACAGAGTTAATTAATTATTTAATTTGATTTTAGAGGTATTATGGAATTAGATGATTAAGTTATAACATTGGAAATTTAATTTAATGGTTTCAGGTTTTAGAAAATTTTAAATTCGAATTTTTGAATTGTTTAAAAATTAAACAATTATAATAAATTTTTTGTTGGGATTTAATTCATAATCAGGAACGGATTGAATGCATTGAGCTTTTCAGATGAGAAACTGAGCGCGGCTTCATTGTTTGTTTATTATTGTTCATTATTTAATTATTTATTATTGGGTTTACAAGATTTTAGTACAAGATTAAAGCTGCTTCATTTTATTGTTATGCTATATAGATTTAATTATTAATTGCTGTCCTTTCAATTTAGATGTCGAATTGAATTTAATTTATTTTAAGGGTATTAGGGGATAATTTTAAATTAATAATTAAATGTCAAGTAAATTAGGTTTTGGGTTTCATTCAATAGAGCTTAACAAACCAGCTGGTTATTAAATAGTATTTCATAATGATGGTATTGATGTTGGTATTGGTATTGGTTTTTATGTTAGCCTTAGTATTGGTATTTATGTTAATAATCGTTAAAATGATTTTAGTTTAAAAATACCTGAGAAACCTGACCAAGCTGGCACTGGCTGAGGCGACAGCGCAACGGGCGAGATGGTAGTTGGGTTAATTATTGTTATACAGACTATTAACTTTAATTTATTTGTAGTACATAAAGATTAATTTATAATTTATTTCAGAGAATTAAATTTAAACTTAATTAATTTTAGAATTATTATTATAAAGGATTAACGCGGATATTAAATTTAGGAAATTTTCAAGAACTTTCTTGAAAAGTGAGTCTAGAATTTTAAATTGCTTGGTTTGGTCGTACATTCTGATCAATCAATCAATTAGCATTCCAAGCATGTCGTCGTTTTAATATAATTATATGCTACTTCCTTTTAAACGACGTCATGGATCTCTCTCCTAACGATGAAGATTATTTTTTTAAATTGATTTTAATAATTCTCGTCCTCTCGTCCACCAACCTTGATCCCCACTGTTGGTCTTTTGCATTATAATCACTCGCTGCTATAAAGCGATGACCCAAAGAACTTTTCAAACGATCAAATTGTTCCATTTGTATTGCATGTCTTGGTGGGCAGTATAAGCGAAATGGCTATAGGACCTAGCCAATCGTAAATTACTACTTTAGTTGCTTGTAGATGCTCTTTCTTATATTTTTCTACTTCATGGTATTTAATTATGTTTTTGATTATAACTACAATGCCACCATGAGCTGTTCCATCAGGATAATGTGTCATAGATGGTGTATCTGGGTATTTTTAGGAAGCTTTTGTTGGTGTTATTCGTTTCGGATATTGGCTTTACATCAATTTCGTGTTCTATCAAGAAACGTTTAACTTCTTGTCCATGTTGTGACAAGCCGTTGGCATTCCAGATTACTAATTGAAAGGTTCTGGACATTGCATGGTTTGGAGGCAACGGTCGTTAGAAGATTGAGGATAGTATTTATTTTGGTCATTCATTTTTCCATCATAATTCTAACCGTTGTATAGAAGACTGCTCAAGCAGTTGTTCATGACTTTTGAATTGTCCGTTGATTGGATTTTTTTAGTACGATTTCCTTCCGAAGCTTAACCTTTAATTGAATTTATGAGTTTCTGCGCATATGTTGTCCCAGTGACTAACTGATAAGATGGATTCGGTTTTGTAGCGGGCTGCGGCTTCCCCACTATTTTTCTCTGAGAGGAGGAAATCTGCGAGTTTGAACTTCTTTATACACACTGCAACCTCTATAGTTGGCTGGATGGCTAACATTACAGACCACGCATTTGAATTCTATACGGCACGTTTTCTCTTCACATTGATTTGTGAGATGTTCAGCTGTACATTTCACACATATGGGTTTGTTATTTCAATAAGATTTGGTATGTCCATAACTTTGACAAGTAATGCTTTGAACCATTTCACGCTTGTCACTTTGCTTTTCAACTTGTACAACTGAATGCATCAGTCTACTTATCGAATGTATTTCTTTATTTAATTCACTCATTAGAAACACAACTTTAAAGAATGGGAGTGGCTTTTCCGTACCACTTTGCCTCATGTTGCAGATATTAACAACATCGTGACCCAGGTTAATAACCTCACTTTTCAAATCTACATTGTTAATTGATGGATGCAAGTTTCGTATGATCTCCGGGTAGGTTTTGTTCACTTTCTGTTGGAACGAATGGAATTCGGTGTTTCGCTCCGTTATGGCTCTAATCATCAATGGGTACACCTCGGCGTATTTTAACTGGATTTTAACCTGGTTAGTTCTATTATTTTTAAAATCGAAGTTGCCTTCAGCCAGTTCCTTTAACAAGGCAGTTAAAGGATTGATTCTTTCTACACCTCTGACAAATATTGGTGCCGCCATTATTTTTTTGGGTTAGGGCGGTTCTTTGAATTCCTCGCGCAAAGTATAAAATTGAGTAGATAAAGGAACTGCAGTTTGCGCTAACCAGTAATAATTATCTTCATTTGTTTGCATTTGGTGTTAGGTGTTATTGGACTCGTGCCTCTACCCGTTTTGTTGGCCGTGGTCCAATCTTCGTTATATTCAGAAGTAGATATGGATGACGTGGATACAGTTGGATCGCTCGACTATTTAGGTTGTCCCGATTGTGGAAGTGGTTGAGGAGTTAAGCGAATTATACGTTTGGGCGACATCGGAGATCAATTTAATTGTTCAGATGACATGTTTTCTGATGAATTTTGATTCATTTGTTCGTGATGAGTTCATGAAGTTTTTAATGTTTTGGAAAATAAATTGGACTCGGACATTATAATGTGTAACGAACTACAATCTAGGTGATTAACAATTTACTACGTTTTTACATTTTTTATTTATACTGCACTTTATAATTCACGTATAGTTTTCTTTCTTGAAGTTAATATTTACAATTGCTAACATTGCACTTTTATTTTAGTTCCTGCAAACTAAAACCAATTGATTGATTGATCAGAGTATACGATCAACCCTAAGCAAGACTCTCGGCCCGCCGGGCTTTCTGTACAGCCTTTACACATAGCAAAACCGCAGGAAATGAAAGGTATGTTAGTAACAAAGAATCAACCCGGTTCCAGACACCTAAGTGGTTGATAGTTACTAAATTTATTAGTAATATATTTATAGTAGATTATTTAGCAAGACAATACAATTTAAAATTCATCAACTGTTCAAGTTCCTGCAAGGTTGTTTCAGGTTCTTCAAGAATTTTCTAAATTTAAAATAAGAATTAATCCTTTATAATAACTATTCTAAAATTAATTAAGTATAAATTTACTTCTCTGAAATAAATTATAGATTAATCTTAATGTATTTCAAATAAATTAACATTAATAGTTTTACAATACATAAACCAACTACCACCCACCCATCGTGCTGTCACCTCAGCCAGTGCCATCTTGGACGGGTTTCTCAGGTGTTTCTAAACTAAAACCATTTAAACTAACCAATATCAATACTAATACCAAAACTATCATTAACCTTAACCAACATCAACACTAACATTATGACATTAATGATTCGATTACACCGAAAAATTAATTTCACTAAATCTAATTCAATTTAGTTTTAATAAAAATTAATTTAATTCCATTAAATTCAGTTAAACCAAAAACCTAATTTACTTCACCATTAATTCTTTATTTAAAGTCAGCCTTTAACACCCTTTAATAAAATAAATTCAATTCAGCATCTAAATTGAAGGACAGCAAATTAATCACTAACTAGATAACCTGATATTCGAGATGCATAAAAATTTTAATTCTAAATTATGAATTTTAAACACTAAATATCTTTCTCCGTAACTAAAATTCTAAAGTCAGAAACCAAAAATCTGAAACCCTATAAAATTTAATTTCCATTTCTTTAGCTTAACTGGCTATTGACTTCAGAGATTAAGGAAATTAATTAACTAATTCCAGGAATACCCCCGAAAATCAAAATTAAATAATCAATTGTTTATTACTTTATTCTGCTTAAATAGTTTAAATTAATCTGAACATATTACATATTAATAGTTCAACGTTTCCGTACTAAATTAAATTTAATAAATCATTAAAATAACAAAAATAAAATAAACAAATAAATAATGAATAATAATTGAATAAAAAGCCGCCCCCGGTTTCTCCGCTCTAAAATCCAATAATAAATAATTAAAATAATGAACAATAATAGGTAAACAATTAAGCCGAGCCATCTGAAAATTTCAATGCATTCAATCCATTTCTAATTATCTATTCAAGACCAACACAAAAATTTAATTTAATTACTTCTAATACATCTAATACATGGAGCCATATAACTTTAATTTTCAGATTTATAACATAATTAGCTTATTCCAGACATACCTCTAAAATCAAATTAATAATTAATTAATTGCTTCTTACTCTATTCCGTTTAAATCCCACTGCACAATAATTAAAAATAATCAAGAACACATAAATTACTAACAGCTTAAAGTTGCCATACTAAATTATATTAAATAACTCAAATATAAATCAGAAACTATTATTTTCCTATTTGTACCAATTGAAAACCCTATTAGCATAAAATCAAAAAAATCTATGATTTGACTTATAAACCAAATTAAAATTCAAACACATAATTTGCTCAACGAAATTTAAATTCAGATTCAATTTGATCCAGGAATTCAAAAATTTATTAATTCGATTGTACAAACTACTATATTGAACTGTACAAAAAACTCCTGTACTTTTGACGATTAAATAAAGTAAAATAAAAATATAAATTTTTTCAACTCATTTCATCTCAACCCATGCCCCATCATATCTACACTATCTAACAAAACTATTCACACCTCAGTCGTTTGCATACAATTTCAAGAAAAATGTGTTTGAACAATATCAAGTAAAAAATTCAAAAATTTATATTTATTTTATTGGTTTCGTCGTTTTATTACAATGAAATAAATGTATATTTTTGGATTTTTTGCTTGACATTGTTCTAATATATTTTCTTGAAATTGTTTGCAGAATGTTGTGTGTGAATAATTTTGTTAGATAGTGTAATAATTTTGCTAATATACTTACACTGCCCTGAATTCAAAACAACATGTATCTACCTAGAATTACAGTTGCTTTGGATATTACACATTATATACAAGAAATTTAACAATATTGTTTTTGCAATGTACGTTTTCATTCCCATAAAACCAACAAAAATGTTTATACAAGCCGAGTCATTCGCTCTTTTCAAAGATCCTATCAAGGAAATGTACACTATATTATTGGTTTTGTCATATAATATTTAAACAAAAACAAAAATTTGTTTGGATTGTGTATACAGGGTGTCCCAAAAGTACGTGTCCAAACGAGTAGGGCGTGTAGCTGGATCAATATCATGAAAAAAAAGCCACTACGCATATGCCCGGAAATGAACCGTTACCCACTTCAATTGCATTTCAAAATTTTTAGGTTGGCACACTACCTTGAATGATGTAAATGCCAATAACTCTTCTAAAAATTAAGATAACTCAATTGTTTTTCTATAATTTTAAAGGCACAGAGTGCTTCTTTCTTCTCTGGAAGTAGGAATACCATGCATCGTATTTTCCATAAAGAAAACATTGGTGGAATTAAAAAAATTGTGCGAGAAATAATAAAAAAATTCATTAAACTCATTTTTTCTCGGAAAATTCACTTGATAATTTTTGTTTTTTATTTCAAATTTAAATTTAATAGACTATTTAATCTAAAATTGCTTCATCGTCTTTTATCTAATCATGTATAGTTTTTGGGATATTAACGTTTCAGTGTAATACTTGTTGAAAAAAAATTATTATAAAAACCAGTTGTTAGAAGTAAAAAATTTATTATGAAAAACCAAAGCAATCGTTTTAAACAAAAACCACAATTTAGTATGCACATCCATATGTTGCATTTGTTAAATCTTTTTAATCGTTAGTAAACGTATAGCTAAAATCGTTGTTAATCTTTTGAAAATAATTTTTTGCGCGTTTGTAATCAGAAATAATAAAATGCCACGCTACACATTCGAAGAACTCGCCGACGTCCATTTTATTTATGGTTTATGTAACGGAAATGGACGAGCTGCAGAACGTGAATACGCAAACCGTTATCCAGGTAGGCCGGTGCCAGATCATAGAATATTTAAAACAGTTCACAGACGATTACGAGAACGAGGAACATTGGTCCGCTATGAATACGAAAATGTTGGACGAGTTCAATACGAAGTCAATACCGACGAACAAGTTTTGAATTTAGTACAAAGAGTTCCCACCATTAGCACGAGACGTCTTTCGATACAACTTGGTATTAGCAAAAATAAAGTCTGGATGGTACTTCGATGAAACCATCTACACCCATTCCACTACACTCCAGTGCAAGAATTATTACCAGTCGATTTTCCAAACAGAACAAATTTCTGCCGTTTATTGTTAAATAACGAGAACATAATCCTTCATATTTGCCATCCATTTTATGAACGGACGAATCGAAATTTACGAGGGATGGAATAACAAATTTCCACAATCTTCATGAGTGGCAACCAGAAACCCACACGTTAAGCGAGAATCATCATTTCAAAGACGTTTTAATGTTAATGTATGGTGTGGTATAATTGGAAATAATTTTATCGGGCCAATTTTACTACCTGAAAGATTGAACTCACAAAACTATATTGAATTTTTGAATAAAACAGCTCCCACTGTGCTAGATTCAATTCCACTCATGATGAGAAATACTTTCTTGTATCAACAAGATGGACTCCTGCACACCATGGAAGACAAGCTCGAAATTGGTTTGATATAAATTATCCAGGGCGATGGATTGGTCGCAGTGGACCTATAGCTTGGCCGGCTATTTGAAAGGAGAAGTCTACAAAACCAACATTCAGACTAGGGGGCAGTTGGTTGATCGAATCAATAATGCCGGCAACAAAATAAAAGAAAATTTAGGAAATTGCAACATGACTGCTGCCTTTAAAAGACGACTGCAACTACAGTAGAATTCGTTTATAACAAACCCTTCTTATAATGAACACACGGTTAGTATGAACGATTTTTTAAGTCCCTTAAATTTACATAATCAATTTTTCTTGTTTCCACTACATATAATGAACTTCATTTATAAACTTATAAGTACAAAAATCTACTGTTATAATGAACATCGATCATTATTTGTTTCGTTTTTTTAATTATATTTTGGTCTATTCATTCATATCCACACACATAATTTTGCGTACATATTTTTTTTTTAATGTAATGTGTGTGTATGGATTCGTGTATAGTGCATACATATACTAGATTACTAGAAACAATGTAACGGAAATAGGGAAATATTTTGAGTTTTTTTCTGGTGTCTATGTATTTTTTTTAACTTTCGTAAATTTTGGGAAATCACAGTTACATAAGTTACATATGTAAGTTAGTTTCGAATGCACAAACCAAGTATTTACGGTTAAAATGAACACACGTTGATAATGAACAAAATTATTTGTCCCATGACCGTTCATTATAAGCGAATTCTACTGTATTGTGAAGTTGAAAACTTAGAAATTCATACAATAAATTATTAAGTACTACATTGAAACGTAAATATCTCAAAAACTATATATGATTAGATAAAAAACGATGAAGTAATTTTGTATTAAATAGTCTATTAAATTTAAATTTGAAATAAAAAACAAAAATTATTAAGTGAGTTTTTCGAGAAAAAATGAGTTTAATAAATTTTTTTAATATTTCTCGCACAATTTTTTTAATTTCACCAATGTTTTCTTTATGGAAAATACGATGCATGGTATTCCTACTTCCAGAGAAGAAAGAAGCACTCTGTGCCTTTAAAATTATAGAAAAACACTTATCTTAATTTTTAGAAGAGTTATTGGCATTTACATCATTCAAGGTAGTGTGCCAACCTAAAAATTTTGAAATGCAATTGAAGTGGGTAACGGTTCATTTCCGGGCATATGCGTAGTGGACTTTTTTTTTCATGATATTGATCCAGCTACACGCCCTACTCGTTTGAACTCGTACCTGTGGGACACCCTGTATATACAAATATGTTGTACTTTTTTATATCCTTAGTGTTTGTACTGTTTGGCTTGTATAGACATTTTTGTTGGTTTTGTTTGTATAGACATTTTTGTTGGTTTTGATTCCAATCACGAACATATACGGACATAAATTATTTTTATGTTTCCACTTTTGATGCATTTCCACCACCAATACCTTGTATTAAACTTTGGAATGCATAAATAATTTATTATGTATTGCGTTCAGCCGATTCTGAATTCAATTCAAACGTATTCGATTATACGAAGTATAAGAATCCCATTTAAATCGAATTTGTTCTGCATACACACAAAACACAATACACTTGTGGTAAACGAAATAATTTCCAGTTTTATACCACAAAGATAAACACATACGTACATATTTATTAGAGTAGAAAAATTAAACATAATAATCTGTTTTACAAATGTCCATTTATATACCAGGGTATCGATTTTGGTCGCAAAATGAGGATTGAGGATTGAGAATTTTGTATATGTACACGGCGTATAATATACATTTTGCTATTGTGTGCCTTCAAATATTTTTATTGTATTAGTGTGTTTTCTCATGATGGTAGGTATCAAAAATAAGCTAAGCGGGTGAAATCGGTTCAACTTTTTTGTTGCTTCCGCTCGCCTTGAGTTATTTTTCCCTACCTTTTAACATGAGGAATTCATGTTTTTCTATCCATTGTTGTTGTAAACGAGACATTCATTTTACTTCGTTAACAAAAATCCAAAACAATATACGCAATCAATTGCTCGTGGTGATCTTCAATATAAAAAACAAAAAGCAGCATAAATAAATGGTTTTTAATTTTTACATTCTTCGTCGACCATATTCATAATATTTTTAACTTTTTTTTTTTTTTTTTTGAGTTATGTGAGAATAAACATTTGAAAAATAAAAAAAAACAATTCAGTGTTATCTCATGCGCACGAAAGGAATGTTGTACATATTTTTATTTCCAGTAATTTTCTGCAAAATTTAAAACTAATAAAATTGTTAATTAAATAATGATTTAAAGATAAATAAATATTAACTAAAAATGGAAAATAAGTCAGATAAATATTGATAAACTATAATTTTATTAATAATTTAAAATGATGAAAAATCACACGACGTACATTCACCCTTTCCTGTGCTTGAATTAACACTAAGCCAAAATAACTAATTTACTTCTTATTTTTTCCACATTATATTTTAGATCCCTCTTTTTCGTGTCATTTTATCTCTCTTATTTGCATCATGTTAAACAAAAAACTTAAAAAAACGCCCATTAGACACTGTCAAATGTGCGTATTTTTTAGTTTTTTGTTTAATATAACATGGCATAAGGTTTTTTTGTTTAACATCGGATAAGAGGGATAATGTGAAAAATATAAGAAGTAAATTAGTGATTTTAACTTTTAGTGTTGATCCAAGCGCAAGAAAGGGAGTATATACGTCGTGTAATTTTTCTAACTTAAAATTATTAATAAAATTATAGTTTATAAATATTTTTCTGGTTTATTTGCCTTTTTTAATTAATATTTATTTATCTTTAAATCATTATTCAAGTAACAATTTTATTAGTTTTAAATTTTGCAAAAAATTACTGGAAATAAAAAGATGTACAACCTTTCGTATGCATGAGATGACACTGAATTTTTTTTTTTATATTTCAAATGTTCATTCTCTGTTTTTCTCTATTCTTTGGACACCAATACAATTTACCAATACTTTTGCCTTCCGGTAATACTCAACTCAATCCTCAAATTGCGACCAAAATCGCTGTCCAGAAATATTTGACTGCGTATATGTATAACCAGTGCCAGTGTATTAAAGGCCGTTTTAGTATATTGCTACCTATGTATGTGTTATAGGATCACAAACAAAAATATTTACATACAAACCGTAAAAAGTTCTATGGAAAAAAAAAATTTTTTTGATACTTTTTCGTTTCGCATTTAATAACTTTTTATATACGGCCTAAAATAAATTTTCACTCCATTGACAATAAACTAGGGTATTGAATTATAATATTGGGCAAAAAAAAAATAATTATTTATGAATATTTTGCATATTTTCATTCAACGCCGTTTCACTGTTTTCTAAAATTTTTGTCTATAAAACTGCGAGAGAGGTTAAAACCAAAACAAAAAAAATCAACAAAACAAAATGTATGAAAATAAAATGATTTTGTTTATTTTCTTTAGTATTGCTTTGCAACTCATGATAATCAGTCGTATTTGTACGATATTTATGTCCGAAGGTGGGGAAATTTTTTTATTTCTGTCTATTGATAGAGAAATAAAAAAATAGATCGAGTTGGTTTACGTTAGTACTTTCCTTATTGTGCGATTACATTTACGACATGAGAAATGCGTAATTTGCTTTTGCTGATTGTGCGATTAAGAAATGCGTAATCCATTTTTTGCTTTTTTTATAAACAAATTTTTTTTGTAAACCATCGATTATTAGAAATTAGGTTATTGAATTATAATATTATTAGTAATTTTTACTGTAATATTTTGCGCCTAAATAACTAAAAATGTACAAAACTCAAATTTGAAACAAAAAAAAAATTTGTAAAAATTTATTTTCTAATTCTAATTTACATACTATATCTAAAAAATGCATTACTATGAATTTTTACATTTTTAGAACATATAGTTTTATCAATTTATAATTTTTCAGTCGTAAAAAATGACACTAATAATTACTAATAATATTTTAATTACGTTATCTAATTGCTAGTAATCGATCGTATAAATAAAAGTTGTACATATATAAGAAAAGTAATACGCATTTCTCATGTCGTAATCGCACAATAAGGAAAGTACTAAACAAACATCTCGGTTTTTTTTATTTTCTCCGTACATACTGAATAACAATTTCCCCATCCTCGGACAAAACATCGTACAGAAACGACCTATCATTATGAGTTGCAAACAGCGCTGTCGCAATAAAAAAAAAATGCGTACCTCAAAAAATTAATTTGGGTGCCTCAAGGTGCCTCACAAAATAAAAAAAATAAAAAAAGCGAAAACTTCACAATTGGTCGTGTTTCCTCGGGCAAAAAATAAAATATAAATAATATTATAATATAATATAGTATTTGAAAAAAAATATGGTTATATTTTTTATTACGTTTTGCCATAAAACGCACTCATTTATCACCAAAAAAAAAAACGTAGAATTTTTCTGGTTTAAAAAAAAAATATTGTTTTTTTTTATGCAAAAGAAACTTAATTAATAATTTTAAATAATTTCAATTTCCGTAATATATAATGGAGGGCTATTTGTGAATTCGATCCGAACGTATTCGAGTCTTCGAAGTATTGGAATCATATTTGAATTGAATCAGATTCGTTCGTTTCTTTTTTAAATCAAATACGAATCTTATAGTTTGAAGGGTCGAAAACGTTCGAATCGAATTCACAATGTGGATCTATGCTTTGAATTTTATTTGATGTTTCATCTTTGAAATCAAATCGATTAACAATCTGTTGGCATAGTTTAATATAATAGTTTTTACATCGTTTCTTGATGGTTAGAATACATTCAAGATTTAAGTTAGATTCTGTAATTTCCAACTCAGTTTTAGGCCCTATATACACCCTATCGATCTCTACAAAACAAGCGATATCTTTAAAATCCATTTCATTTAAATTATTTTCATCGATTCTACTTTAATGAAATTATGTATCACCATTATTAAGAAACTTTTAAGTGCTGGAAGTAATTTATAAATTTTAGGATTCTCGCTATGAAACTCTTTATTTAAATTGTTGGTTAATTTAAATAAAGGCCATAAAGTGAAAATAAATGTTGTTGTTTATATTTAAATTTGCGAAACAACACAAACTAAATCTTTTAAAGGGGAATCATGCTTTGTAGCAGAAACCAAATAAAATATGTTATAAATTATGAAATTTGGAACAAAATTTTAAAATTATTTTTCGGTGCCTCTAAGTGCCTCTAACTTTTTGGGTGCCTCACTTTCTCTATAAGTGCCCGGGAGGCACCAAAGTGCCTCTTTCGACAGCGCTGGTTGCAAACAGTGCTGTCGTTTTGAAAATTTAGAGAGTAGTAAATTTCATCATTTCAGGGGAGCATTTTTAATGATAAGGGAGTATGAAAAAATAATAAGCAAAACTGAGTTTTTTTTCATTTTTATTAGCAAATATAAATAAAATACACATTCATTGTGTGAATTTGCACATTTAAACTTCATTACGCAGCATAAAACATAGTAAAAAAAAAATCTTTTATTTGTTATACTTATTAAGTAATTCTTTGGAGGGAGTCCACTGACTGGCATCCGTGCCGTCTAATAGTTCCTTTGACATAACAATTGCGTTTACTGTTGCAGTAAGTAATGAATTTCGTTTTTTGTCTTTAATTAAATTCACCTGCGAAAATATGCGCTCTGCCGTTGCACTACTGTGTGGAAAGGACAATATTGACCCTATAAAAATTTTAAGATTTGGATACATTGCTTCATTCATGCCGTTCTTCATATTAAAAATAGTCCGCCAAAATTCTTCGATATTTTGATCGATATTCATAACCGTGCTCCGATGGTTAATTAGATTCCGCCATTCCTCATCTAAATCTTCAATGGAAGCTTCGTCAATTAAATTTGGAAACAACCGAATAAGTGGAGCAAGACTACCAGCTTTTTGGTTTGGATTAATGCACTGTACAGCAATTAATACTTCATCGTCAAATTTAATGCGCCGGCTAATTTGTTTGCATAGTTCCAAATAGTAGTTGCAGCAGAATTTTTTTATGCTTTTTATAGAGCTTGTAGATAGTTGTCCACTATTGATTATCAAATCCGATTTCGCCCCAATATAAATTTTCTCGTAATCTAAGAAAATATCCTCATTTGTATAATCTGTCTTGTCTAATGCATCATCATCGATGAACTATGGTTTAATAAAGTTACTTAAAATTGTCCTAAAATAACTTTTGATGGTGGGTAATAAAACATGAATGCGCGGAGTTTCTGCCTGATACTCGATATTAATTTTGTTCGTCATTTTTAAAATATAAGAAATAAAATAAAAGTAGACTTTATTTTCATCCGTCATTTCCGAACAAATGCGTTGGGCCAAATCTGCATTTGATTCTAGTTCATATGATAAGAAATAATGTTTCAGTGGAACCCACTGTTCTAAAATTCTCGAAACTACTGATTCTAATGATAACCACCGTGTAGAAGAAGTTTTCAAAATTTTATGCGATTTAATATTAAAATATTCCTGAAATTCTTTATATTCATTTTGGCGTTTTGCACTATGAGAGAAAAAAACGTATATATTTCTGGCAAGAAGTTCCAAATTTTGTGGAATTTTTTTTTGCAGCTGCGGATGAGCACAAGTGCAGCGAATGGCAAGTGCAACCCATAACGTATAAGTTCGGTTGAATTTGTTTTAAATGTGCTTTCACGCCCCCTTTATTGCCCATCATTACGGATGCATTATCAGAAGCGAACCCTATCAAATTAGATATCGGGATTTTAGCCGCTTCAAAATAATTTAAAATTGAGTTGAAAATTGAACTGGCATCAGAATTATTCAATTTAAGTAATCCAAAAAACTTGTCACGCACTTTACCTACGACGAAATCGAAATACCTTACAATCAAAACTAAACATTTATCTGAACTTATGTCTGTCGTTTCATCAATTATTAGCGAAAATTGTTGTTCTTTTAAAATATTCGCAATCTTATTGATGCCTTCTTCTAATAAATAAACATTGGTTGTCTCTGTTGCCTTTGTTTTACCGCACTTCATTTCTTTCACAATCAAAGAGTCGGACGCAACGGATTTGATTAATAAAATGAGGGGAGTAATTAAACTAAACGGCAGGTTATGTTGTAAAATAAACATAATTATCCGGAGCTCCGCTATTTTAATTAATGTTATTTTCTTAGTAAGACATTCCGATTGATTTTTATCCAAAATTGCAGGTTGATTTTTTAAGGATTTCATACAATTTTTGTGATATTCCGAATTATTATGTCTCGAAATATGAACAATATTATTACTTAAAACTTTGTTGCAAAACTTACAGATCGGCTTTTCTAATCCATCGGTATCCACTGCTTTTTCCAACCAGCAAAATTTTTGTAACCAAACTGCCCGAAATTTTTGTTTTATTATTGATTTTTTGTTATTTTTAGGCACTACTTTTGAATCGCCGTCGTCATCCTCGTTTAAATTAATATCAGTCGTATTTTGTTCAAAAACATTAATTTGTTCGCCAATTTTGCGTTTTTTAGATTCATGCGAAGGTAGTTCTTTAAATTTTCCTGTTGTTTCAGATGTTGAAGGTATATCATTTTTAACTACTTGCTCCAAACGATCATTTTTCTTATATTTAATTATAAATTTATCCATTTTTGTACTAGTTAGCTTAGCCGTATATCACAGATTAATGGCGTTAATTGAAAATGAAACGTAAAAAAATAACGTATTTACATATTAGTGTTGGTGTTTTTTAATATTTTTTTGGAAACAAGGACACATATCGTAAAATTATGATTGCATTTATTGAGACAGGAACAGGGAAAAGTAAAATTGTATATTTGTTTTACGATATACACATATATAATACATACATGTTATATAGTACTTCTCTTTTCTTATTATGTTTGATAAACAAACACTAGCTGTCCTGTGCCTGTCCCTGTTCAGAAAATGTCATACACAAACACCACAAAATTTTTACTAATTTATAGATTTTAGCTGGTTTTCGTAGAGCAAGTCTAACAGAAATGTCTACACTCTACACACACATAAATATATACACATTTGGATTTGTTTTGATTTTTGAGTAATAAAAACGAGAATCGAATTCGAATCTTCTTTGTTGTTATGTATTCGTATCTTATTTGAATTTAAATGCAGCCGACTCAGGGGAGTATAAATTTGCTTTGCGGAGTATAGTAGTATGTAGATATTGAAAGTAGTACAAATACTACCTTAGTAGTATGTTCGACAGCACTGGTTGCAAAGCAATACTGAATACTAAAGTAAATAAACAAAATCATTTTATTTTCATACATTTTGTTTTGTTCATTTTTTTTGCTTTGATTTTAGTCTCTCTCGCAGTTTTATAGACAAAAATTTTAGAAAACAGTGAAACGGCGTTGAATGAAAATATGCAAAATATTCAACAATAATTACTTTTTTTTTGCCTAATATTATAATTCAATACCCTAGTTTATTGTCAATGGAATGAAAATTCATTTTTGGCCTTATTTAAAAAGTTATTAAATGCGAAACGAAAAAACTTAAGGGCAATTTTCCTACATCTATTTGATTTCTATTTAAAATATATAAAAAATTGTTTAGTTTTTCTAAACTTTGAAAATTTTGCTTTTTGATTATTTGATGAGTACTAACCTTTCAGTGTGTAATATTGGGCGGGAACCCACATTTATTACTAGTAACAGGCAGGAGGTTCTAGATGTGACCCTTGCCTCAAATAATATTCTTCATATGGTTAAAAATTGGAGGGTGGATAAGGAACACTCCTTTTCTGATCATCGATATTTAACCTATAGCCTCGATATTCACCCTGCTACCCGGGAAGCCTTCAGGAACCCTAGAAGGACCAACTGGAGCAAATATGGGGAATTATTGGAGGAAATGTTACCAACGAGGGCTATGGAGCCCCCGACGACCGTTGGGGAGCTGGAGGACATGGTGGCTAGCGTTACTAGCGCATGCAACCGATCCTTTCGCGCTGCCTGCCCACTGGCTAGGCCTAGGGGTAGGCAAAAACCGGTATGGTGGTCCAGGGAACTGGGAACCTATCGTAAGGCTTGTAGGATAGCCTTTAATAGAGCCAAAAATACAAGGGAGGCTCAGGATTGGGTCTCCTATAAGGAGAAACTCGGAATTTATAAGAAAGAATTAAGAAAGGCACAAAGGAGGTCTTGGAGAATCTTCTGTGATAATATGGAAGAGGTATCCAAAACCTCCCGCCTTAGGAAGATTCTTTCCAAAAGTACATCTAGTCCCAGTTTTTTGATAAAACATGACGGATCTTGGACAGCTTCTAGTGGAGAATCTCTGGAGCTTCTCTTCGAGACACACTTCGCAGGGAGCTTTGAAGACCTGTTGGTGCGTAGCAATCATCAGGAATCACTGTCAGTAACCACAGAGGATATCGTAACCAGAAAACGGATCCTATGGGCACTGAGGGGTTTTAAACCATTTAAATCGGCTGGTCCGGATCAAATTATACCAGCGGAACTTCAAAACAACTCAGAATTTATTCTTCCCTACCTGGAAGCTATATTCAAAGGGTGTTTGAAGCTGGGCTATATTCCTAGGTACTGGACGGAGGTCAATGTGGTGTTCATACCGAAAGCGGGGAAAAGCTCACATGTCTATCCTAAGGACCTAAGACCAATAACTCTATCATCCTTTCTTTTGAAAACCTTGGAAAGGCTGCTGGATGTATACATCAGAGATAAAATAGGTGCCAGGAAGTGGGCATCGTCTCAGCATGCGTACACAAAGGGTAGATCTGTGGACACTGCTCTGCACGCCTTGGTGTCTACGATTGAGAAATCGATTAATTCGAAGGAATTCTGTTTGGTGGCCTTCCTGGATACAGAAAGCGCCTTTAATAATGTGAAAGCGGAGGCAATCAAGGAGGGATTGTCATTTTTGGAGGTGAACGTTCCTCTGATAGGGTTAATCAATTATATGCTGGGAAGCAGGATTGTTAGCTCGAAGTTGGGGGACTCCACCTTCAAGAGGCGAGTAACTAGGGGAACTCCGCAGGGGGGTTCTGTCCCCTCTTCTCTGGAACATAGTGGTAAACGGGTTACTACTTGAATTGGAGAGAGAGGGTATTGAAGTTATCGCGTACGCAGATGACGTAGCTTTAGCTGTTACCGGGAAATTCCTGGGCACGATTGTAGACGTCATGCAGAATGCGCTTACCATCGTTACGAAATGGGCTGGCAAATGTGGACTTGGTATTAACCCGTCCAAGACAGAGCTGGTACTCTTTACTAAGAAATACAAAATCCCGGTAGTTGTCCCTGCTACCTTAAATGGCACGAGACTTGCTTTTACTGATAGAGCTAGATACCTGCGCATTATCTTGGACAGTAAGCTTAGTTGGAAGCCCAAAATGTTGGAGAGAATAAACAAAGCTACTATTGCTTTGTACTCCTGTAGGAACGCCATTGGTCATAGATGGGGCTGAAGCCGGAGCTGGTACACTGGCTCTACACCGCCGTAGTGAGACCTGTACTCATGTACGGGGTGGGTGTTTGGTGGCCAGCTCTGGACAAGGTAACTTACAAAAGTAAGATTGAGAGAGTGCAAAGAACGGCCTGCATGGCTAGTATAGGACACTCTACTATTGTCAGATCGTTGAAGGATGAGCTGGCGAATCTTGACTACATTAAACCTACTCTACGCTTCGAGAAGCGATTTCGGACCTCCTTCCCTTCAAGGGAATCCTGGAGGAATAGACCGTTATCGGAAACCGAAGCGTTGCAATTCTTCACAGATGGCTCCAAGCTAGACGGCAAAGTAGGAGCTGGAGTATTCTGTGACAAATTAAATGTAAATATTTCTATTCGTCTCCCTGATTACTGCAGCGTGTACCAAGCTGAAGTCGTAGCGATTGAGGAGGTCATGACGTGGTTGAAGCATAATGTGTTATCCTCAGACGATATCACAATCTATGTGGACAGTCAAGCGGCGATCCGGTCGTTAGAATCGGTGTCTTTGGCGTCACGGGTGGCGTTGAGTTGTCACTCATCTCTAAATGAGATGGGTGAGCATTTCAACATCCAGGTAGTCTGGGTCCCAGGTCACTCGGGCGTCATGGGGAACTGCAGGGCAGATGAACTTGCTAGGCATGGTACGACTCTCCAGCTGCAACCGGAAAGGGCAAGTCTGGGGAGGCCTATCACAGCGCTGAGACAAGCACTTGGGAAGCAGGCGCTATCCTCAGCGGGGGAAAGGTGGTCTAACACCCTCACCTGTAGAGTTGCAAGACAAGTTTGGCCAAAGCTGGACTTGGGGCGCACTAGGGCATTAATATCCTTACGCAAACGTGAATTAAGAACGGTCGTAGGAATTCTCACGGGACACTGCCTTTTTGGAGAACATGCAAGAAGGCAGGGTCTCGAGGCTAATGACTTCTGCAGAAGCTGCTTGGACGAAGAGGAGGAAGAGACCTTGGTCCACTTCCTTTGCTCGTGTCCAGCATTGGCTCTCAGAAGGCACAAACACTTAGGTAAGTTCAGGATGGACTGCCTCTCGGTTCTCGAAAACATTAAAGTGCGGGACGTCTTACGCTACATAAGTAGCTCGAAATGGTTCCAATAGGGGTAAAAGGGGATACATCCTGTGGTATCACAATGGACCGTCACCGGTCTAAGTGTGCGTAAGCAGCCACTCCAACCTAACCTAACCTAACCTAAACTTTGAATGTTTCGCTTGTGTTTATGACAGGTAATTTTTTGGGCAAAAAAAATTGAAAACAACGAAAGTGATTTTAAATTTTTTCAAAAGCAGCTTTATCCAAGTAATTACTTTTAGTTTTATTAAACAAAATTTAGAAACTAATGTTACAAAATTGTAAACTGTAGCGTCCAACAATAAATTATTCAATTTATCACTATTTGCTCAAGGAATTTTCAAAAAAATTGTTTTTCCTTGTCTAGGTCAAAACAATAAAAAAAAATTTTGTTGTGACGAGAAGTTTAGGTTTGTATATAAAAATGTATGTATGTAATATATTTTGTTAGTGCATTCATGTTTTTCGGAAAATTCGGCACAATTTTATAAAAATTTATTAAATTAAATTTAATAATAACATAACTTGGTCTTTAATTAGCCACTTATTAAAAAAATTTAAAATAAGAAACCATTAACCAGTGATTAATTTAATGTGTCGGCGTAAATCACACGAATAATGGGGGATTTCATAGAGTAAGAAGAATTTATGAAGAAGAAATTTTATCAAGAACAAAAAAATTATTATACGTTAATACAAAAATGATTAACTCGAGGGAACGACAATTTTTCCTAAAAAATGCAAGAGAGAAGATATTTTGCTAAGCTTTATATTACATAAAGAAAAATGTTTTGAATCGTTCAAAAACCAAAATCATCTGTACCGGGATAACATAATGCGCACAAAAAACTACTGCCTCAAGAAAATATTGGCATTAGAAATCAAGATTTGTAATTTCGCTCAACAAAAGTTAAAGGATGAGGTAAGCTCTTTATTTGAAAGATTGAGACAAATATTTAATAATATTAGAGTATTTGAACAGTTTCAACTAGCTTTTAACAAACATTCGGAAATTAAAAAAAAAAAAAAAACAGTTTATACAAAAAATTTATAAATTTAGAACAAAAACAAACTGATTTTATATATGAAAAATCCAACGTAACAAATTTAAAAAATATACCGGAAGAATGTTTTATGGTATGGAGTTTTGGGCCAAATTTTAGCTTTCCTTTAGAGCAAAACAAAATTCCAATTGTAGAAATTTTGGCTGATTTAGAAAATATTTTGTTCTATAGTAGACCGAAATTTTGTGGATGAAAAAAGAGCCCAAATAACTAAAAAATGTTTCAAAATTATTGAGGATCTGAAAAACAAAAAATTAATTACGAATGAGAAAAAATTAGCGTTAAAAATTAATAACCCAACACCACCACGGATATATGGGCTCCCCAAAATCCATAAGCCAAATATTCCATTAAGGCAAATTGTTTCGACCACTGGCCTTCGGCTTATAATTTGTCTAAATTTTGTTGTACAATTTTGAAGCCAATAAATGGAAATAGCAAATTGAACGTCAAAATTCTTTTTTATTCAAAGATTTAGTTAAAACGTTAAAAATCGATGATAACGATATATTAGCATTTTTGGATGTAGTGTCGTTATTCTTAAATGTTTCTATGGGTTCAGCCAAATCAGCAATATTTGAGAGGTGGAGTAAAATAGAAAATAACTGCATTTCAACAAAAGATGAATTTTTAAATATTATAGATACATGTATGGTAGATAGTAGTTACTTCAAATTTCAAGATATTTTCTATAAAAAAAAAAATTCGGCGTAGCAATGGGGAATCCGTTATCTCCTATTTTGGCCGATATTGTCTTAGAAAAATTATTTATTGAAAAATTACCACTTTTAGGAAAACAAGCAACCTTCATTTACAAATACGTAGACGCCACTCCCGACTGAAACATTGACAACATCCAAAATACATTTAATTCATTCCATAATAAACTAAAATTTACTGTTGATGGCTGTATGATACTCACTTTTTTTCCCACTTTTTCAGTGACTAGGAAAGACAAACGGAATGAGATAAAAAATATATATATGTACAAAATATTTGTGAGAGTGAGTGTATACACCATAGATTTGGAAAAAAAATAGAAACGTCAAAAAAAAGTGGTAGCTCAATTTGTCTAGCAGTTAATCGAGCAAATATAGCAAAAAAAGAATTGGATTTGATTCTTTTTTTTGACATTACATACTTTTTTCTGACATTTCCGAAATAATAGAGAAAATATTTGTATTTTGTGTGCCAAAGAGAATTTATTTGTTTAATTTTAAAATAAATTTAATATACAATTTTTCCATTTTCGTTCGCCATTGTTGTTATGATTTTTTTTTTCTTTTTTTGATTTTCCTTTTGGTACTGAAATACAATTTTGGGTTTGCATTGTTAATTGTTTGCCAAAATATTTAAAACGAGCATTTTTTTGTAAATATAAAAATTTACTTAACATATAAATTATGTCGTTGTAATTAATTGCGGCAGCTAATGCAAATTTATTATATAATATGGTCCAACACAAAAAAAATTTTGATTCTATTTACAAATTTTGTTTATCCGAAACTTCAAAATATTTGTCTATAGTATTGTCTACACTACCCTTCTCTGTTTCGCTTTACTAGTTTTGCAGCACTTTATTGTACTTGAAAAAAAGTGAGTATCATACAGCCATGAAAAAGAAAACATTAACGGGACACTTACATTTTTAGATATGAAACTTTAAAGACGCAACAAAACCATAAAAACGGAATGGTACAAAAAAGAAATAGCTTCCAATACTTTACTAAATTTCATTTCGACCCATCCATACAAAATGAAGAATGAGTAATTTACCTTACTGACAGTGAATTTAGGCAAAAACACATTGGGAAAATTAAACAAAGTTTATTAAATAACAATTATCTTATTAAATTAATTCATAAACTGATTTCAAAAACGTTATATACGTACCAATGTAAAAAAACAAAAAGTCGGGAGGTAAAATACGGATCTTTAAAACACTCAATTCGGAACTTGATTTACAAAATTTTCTGCAAAAACTGTGATTCATGCTACGTTGGCGAAACTAGCAAAACCAAATTAATAAGAGTTCAGCAACATAAAAAGGACGTAGAAAATATTAACAAATACCCGACTATGACATATACTATCTTTAGATCAGCTTTAGTCAAACAAAGTTTCGAAAAAAACACGATTTTGATTTTGATAATGCGGCCACTTTGGCATTTGAGCAAAAAAAGAAAAAAAGATTGTTTAAAGAAGCTTGCCAAATTTGGACATCCAAACATGAATTTTACATACATAAATTAATTTTTGCTATACATATAAAAAATCGGCTGTTCATTCATTAGCCTTGCTCAAGGACTTTTTTCAAATAAATTGTTTTTCCTTGTCTAGGTCAAAACAATAACAAAAACTTTTGTTGTAACGAGAAGTTTAGGCTTGTATACAAAAATTTACGTAAAATATTTTGTTAGTGCATTATGTTTTTCTGTTGTATAGCGTACATATCTATAGTGTGGGCCAAATAATTTTTTTTTAAAAAATGCAATAAAACAAAAAGTTCTCAATATTTTTTCAAATTTATTTTTTCATTGTAAAGAACAATCCTTCCGATTAATTATGGAATACTATTTCATTCATATGGCCGTCTCGGCTGGCCCTGACGTACCCCATACGGTCGGTCCAATTTTTGAGCACATTTTCGATGGTATACGGCATTATGTCTTCAATGGCAATGCGAATATTGTTCTTGAGAGCGTCAATCGTTGCTGGTTTATCGGCGTAATACTTATCTTTGGCGGCACCCAAAGATAATAGTCCAACGGCGTCAAATCACAGCTCCGAGGCGGCCAAATCACATTAGCATTTCGGCTGATAATTCGACCTTCGAAGACAGTGCGCAAAAGATCAATTGAAACGTGTGATGTGTGGCACGAAGCGCCGTCTTGTTGAAACCAAATGTTGCCTATGTCCTCCTCTTCAAGTGCCGGGCACAAAAAATCGTTCATCGTGGCGCGGTAGCGCTCACCATTCACAGTAACGGCGGCTCCTTGCTCATTTTCAAAGAAAAATGGCCCAATGATTATATGATTTTAATACGAGTATGTTCCGAAGATTGTAAGATAATTCAATCCAGTTTCGAACTGATGAGCTTATGATTATGAAAAAATCAATCTTCTCATCAGGCCGCGGCGACTGGACTGATTATACCACAATTTACATTCTATATATACAGAATGTGCTGTGCATTTAAGTATTAGCGAATCATAACTAATACAGATGAACTCTCTTACAATTTTTCTTCTTCACAATATTCACACAGCTCTATTTCTGTGTACGCTAATTTTTACTTTATTAATTTTTTGTTGAATATTAATTAATTCATGTAATATCTAATATGCTACCGGTGGTTAGACCATTTTAATTGTGTTTCGATTAACACGAGAAGTATATTAGTATTTACGAACAGTAATTCAACGAAACCGACTAATAGACGTAATTCTATTTATTTTAATTATATGATTTTAATACGAGTATGTTCCGAAGATTGTAAGAGAATTCAATCCAGTTTCGAACTGATGAGCTTATGATTATGAAAAAATCAATCTTCTCATCAGGCCGCGGCGACTGAACTGATTATACCAAAATTACATTCTATATATATAGAATGTGCTGATATTACATGAATTAATTAATATTCAACAAAAAATTAATAAAGTAAAAATTAGCGTACACAGAAATAGAGCTGTGTGAATATTTTGAAGAAGAAAAATTGTAAGAGAGTTCATCTGTATTAGTTATGATTCGCTAATACTTAAATGCACAGCACATTCTGTATATATAGAATGTAAATTGTGGTATAATCAGTCCAGTCGCCGCGGCCTGATGAGAAGATTGATTTTTTCATAATCATAAGCTCATCAGTTCGAAACTGGATTGAATTCTCTTACAATCTTCGGAACATACTCGTATTAAAATCATATAATTAAAATAAATAGAATTACGTCTATTAGTCGGTTTCGTTGAATTACTGTTCGTAAATACTAATATACTTCTCGTGTTAATCGAAACACAATTAAAATGGTCTAACCACCGGTAGCATATTAGATATTACATGAATTAATTAATATTCAACAAAAAATTAATAAAGGCCCAATGATGCCACCGGACAAAAATCCGCACCAAACAGTCACTCGTTGAGGATGCATCGGCTTCTCTGCGATCACGTGCGGGTTCTCCGTGCCCCAAATGTGACTATTCTGCTTGTTTACATAGCCGCCAAAATGGAACTGCGCCTCATCCGAAAAAATGATTTTTTTGCCAAGATTTTCGAAGTAATGTTTCAATATTTCCCAGCGTTGTTCAAGCGAATACACAACCATTTTCGTTCAGCGGAAGGATAAAACTAACTTTCTGTCAAATCAAAAGTGACATAACCCTTACCATACTCAAAATAACCGCTAGTTCAAAAAAAAAGTTAGATGGCCCACTCTATATATGTGTATATATTTTTTAGTGAAATTTTTTGCCTTGAAAATGTTTTAAAAAAATGAAAATTCGGCACAGTTTTATAAAGATTTATTAAATAAAATTTAATAATAACATAACTTGGTCTATAATTAGCCACTTATTAAAAAAATTTAAAATAAGCGACCATTAACCAGTGATTACAGTAATTAGGTCGACATTATCAATAACCCCATCGCACAATATTCTCAAATAAAGAATATTACACCACACACTGTGCCACCCAAAACACAATTTATAAATGGCAAAGCTTGTTATGGTTGTGTATTGCATTAAATTTTAGACCACCCGCTGTCCTTCCTCGATTTTTCGTTCTGTCAATTTTTTTACATTATTGTAGTAGCCATCTTAAAATTAAGTTTAACTCTTTAACTAAAATTTATATTAAAAACCCTTGCGTTTATTTTCTTGAAATTTATAATTACATTAATTTAAATTCTGAAATAATTTACGTGTATATATTTGGTGCTAGAAAATTGTCCAGTGTTTTTCGTTCTGAAAATTGTAAACTAAAAAAAAAAGATAACGTACACATACTAAATTTAAAACGTAGAGTGTTAATATTGGTGTCCACCGACGGCCGTGTTTACGGCGATTGTTCCAAAGGCGCCAAAAAATCGGCGCAACAATTTACATTTTAATATAAAATATTTAGATATTTTTTTTGTGTGATCGGAAAATTTTGAACCTAGTACGCACCCGTATCAAGTAAACGGCACGTGTTGCCATAAAATATCGACGTTTGAATCGATAAATACATACATACGTGTCATAATTTTTTTCTAATTTTAGTTTTTTTCTTGTGTTTGTTTTAACGGTACATCGAACACACCATTTGCGAGGGCGCGAATATATATATACCGGTAAATACATACATATACCGGAGTCACACTTTCAAACACGAGGGACCATACCGTTAGAGCCACGCGGTATCATACAATAATTAAACACTAGCATACAGCCAATAGCCTAAATCACATTCGCGAGTGTACTTAAACGGAAATACTGTGTCACACAAATATACACAGTGTCACATACGACGTCACACCACTATTGCGAGCGGAACCAAACAACAAAGACATCAAACAAAATACAGTATAACAACGGGAATTTATATACACATAAAAACAACAAACACCAGATACACGGAGGTGTAATGGGTGTATCGTTAGGTAGATTAGCGCCATCAAGTGAAAGCCAATTAGAAGCCCTACTAACTGGACAGCAAAACTAAGGGACCGCAAACCATCCGATGCTCTGCGCCAAATCCGCACCCTAACCAACAATAATTTTTCCGACCCACTAATACGATCAATTTGGATAAGAAAGATGCTTCATAATTTTATATATTCCAAAGATTGTAAGAGAATTCAATCCAGTTTCGAACTGATGAGCTTATGATTATGAAAAAATCAATCTTTTCATCAGGCCGCGGCGACTGGACTGATTATACCACAATTTACATTCTATATATACAGAATGTACTGTGCGTTCAAGTACTAGCGAATCATACTAGTACAAATGAATTCTCTTACAATTTTTCTTCTTCACGATAATCACACATCTCTATTTCTGTGTAAGCTAATTTTACTAGTTTTAATATACATTCAACATTAACAACGTTACATTTAATTAACATTCAACAAAATATTAAAACTAGTAGAAAGATGCTTCATTAATTAAAATAACTCTGGTGGCTCAACCAGACTCAATCCCAGTAGAGACATCGTCCATACAGCCGATAGAATGTACGAAGTGATTAACAATAGCCAACAACTTCCAAATATTAGCCCGATCGAGACTTCAACTCTTCGACCAGAATTGCGCACGGACTCACCTCTTGGTAGAGGTCGTGGTTCCCCAGCCCCCAGTACTTCACTAGAAGATAGAGTAAAACGAATTGAGGCACTACTCGAGGTCGTAGCCGCTCACAGAGACGACGATCTAATTCACAATACCGCTCGAGCAGCCCAAGCAACAATAATAACTACCAGGGGAAATCCTAGTACCACGCAAAGTTCGATTCGGCAGCCCATAAGTGCATTCCACCCTGAACACTCAAAACGTCGCAACAAGCGACATTCGCATTTGGCTCGCAAATGAAAATCGATCGAAATAATTAGTTGACCACCGCATGCTTTTATCCTAGCTGTTGTGAATCGTCTGATCATTGGCGCCGACTTTTTGAGTAAATTTGGCCTCCTTGTCGACATAAAAGGGAAACGGCTGGTTGATTCAGCGACTCAGCTAGCTTTCAATTAATGCCACAATGGTTCGGATCAACTCACCGACACCGATCCATTTCCCAATCAATAATGGCTACGGCACTCTGCTGAAGCAATTCCCTTGACTCACAGCAGAACCGAACTATAAATTACTTATCAAACACAATGAGGTCCACCATATCGTCACATCAGAACATTTGCCTGTGTCACAAGCACGTCGATTAGATCGAGTCCGTCATAAAGCCGCACTTACAGAATTCCAGCACATGGTGGAATTAGGAATTTGCAAACCATCTTCTTATCCCGACTCTTGCCCATTGCACATGGTGAAGAAGAAAGCTCTTGATTGGCGACCATGTGGGGATTATCGTCGATTAAGCTCGGTTACAACACCTGATCGCTATCCGATATCCTACATCCAAAACTTCTCCGTGCCCTTGCATGGTTGCACAATTGTGTACTACAACAGTACAATAACAAGTGTTGGGAACCGCTGGGATTTTTGTCTAAGAAACTCTCGGATGCCGAAAAGAAATATTCTGCATTCGATTGGGAATTGCTCGCAATTTATCTGCCAATGAAACACTTCAGATACTTTGTCGAAGGTCGTGAATTCACTATTTTCACCGACCATAAAACTCTGACAAAAACAGTTCAGTCTAAAACTGAACACAATCAAAGGCAAGCTCGCCATTTGGATTATATAAGCCAATTCACCACGGACATCCAACATGGACGTGATAATGTGGTTGCTGATACACTATCCTGCACAACCGGACAGGCAGAGGCCGAGACTAACTTCACGCTGAAAGCGCTGAATAATAATTGTGCTGTATAGTAACATTGTAAACATAACTAGAGAAGTGTAAACTGAAATAATAAACAAAGAGCACTTTGCTTTACGTCTTCAACAATGATGTTTCTACATGGTGTCAGAAGTCTAAAATAAATAAAAAATTAATCGGGAATCATCGGAGTTATTATTTAAATTTTAATAGTGCAAAATATAAAAATAAACTGATAATATCGTCATTTTCAAGTTTTTATACAAAGTTTCTCACGAAAACCAACATTCTATATAATCGAACAAAAAAAGCGAAACACGTTTCTTTTATTAACAACGAAATAAAGATGGCTGGTGATGAAGAAAACGCAAATGCCGGTGCAAGTTTTTTGAGACCACCGAAATTCTTAAATATAAATGGACCGATGCCGATCACGTGGAAAAATTTCATGCAGCAGTACAAATGGTTTGCTGAGGCTGCGCAACTGAATAAAAAAACAGAATCTATTCAGGTAGCTACGTTCATGTCATCGCTGGGAATTGATGCAGTAAATATATTTAATTCGTTCAATTTAACAAAAGACGACGGCAAAAATTTAGTTAAAATTCAAGTTAAATTTAACGAATATTTCGAGCCAAAATTAAACATAACATTTGAACGCTATGAGTTTAACAAAATGGTTCAAGATGAAACATCTTTCGACGAATTTTTAACTAAAATCCAGTTAAAAGCAAAGTATTGTGATTTTAAAGATCTCAACGATGATTTGGTTCGTGATAAAATAGTCGTAGAAATTACTAATGGTGCTGTGCGCGAAAAACTTTTAGAAATAGAAGACCTGACGTTAGTTAAAGCCATACAAATATGTCGAGTTAGTGAAATAACGACCAAACAACTGAATAAATTCGATAATACACAAATAAAAACAGTAGATAATATATTGTGTAGGAAATATAAAAATAACACAAAAACCGAAAATACATCAAAGAACAGTGTAGTGAGCGAGAAGGTGAATAAAAGCCGAGTGTGGAACTGTAAACATTGTGACACAATTCACGGCAGAAAATCTTGTCCAGCTTATCAAAAAACATGTGACAAATGTAAACATAAAGGCCACTTCGCAAAGTTTTGCTATTCGAAAAAAAGTTAACCTCATTGGAGATGAAAACAAATCTATTCGAGATGACGCAACTGATTCGGAGTTAGAGAATGAATTATCAAACTTTTGCGTAAATTCCATTACGAATAAAGACAGCGAAAATAGTTATTACGAAGCTGTCAAGTTAAATGATGCAATTAGCATTAATTTCAAGCTAGACACCGGAGCGCAGTGTAACGTGCTTCCCAAATCTGTTGTTGATAAAATTGGAGTAAAAATCGATGAGTCACATACAAAAAGGATTCTAACGTTCGGAGACCATCCAATCGAGGTAGTGGGGGAAAGTTTAATTGATTGTATAGTGCGAAATAAAAACCGTAAACTGAAGTTTATACTGGTAGATGCAAATGTCAGCCCAATATTAGGAAAAACTGAATGTGAGAAATTGAAATTGATCGTTAGAGTTTCGGAGATCGAAGGAGCCATTTTTGAGGGTCTGGGATGTCTAAAGGATTATGAGTATGATATAGATCTTATTGACGATCCAAAATTTCAAATTTTTCCGGCGCGAAATTGGCCATTACACTTCGGGAGGAAACGAAGAAATACATCGAGGAAGCAGTTAAAGCTGGAGTTTTAATCAAGGCTCAAGGAGCTACACCAGCAGTATCTCCAATGGTGGTAGTTAGGCGAAATGGTAAACTGAGTGTTTGCGTTGACTTGACGCATGTAAACAAAAATATCCTTAGAAGATATCACCCGTTGTGTGCAATCGAGGAAATTGCCACTCGAATTCAAAAAGCTAAGTATTTCACTCTATTAGACTGCAAAAAGGGGTTTTGGCAAATCCGTGTCTCAGAGGGAACAGAAAAATATTTAACTATGGCAACACCTTGGGAGCGATATTCGTTCAAACGGCTACCGTTCGGTTTGGCTTCAGCACCGGAAGTGTTCCAAGACCGAATGAGTCAAATTCTGGAAGAGTTTGAAAACACTGAAGTTTCAATGGACGATATACTAATTTACGCCGAGACAAAGGAAACGCTAAGGGACATTACAAACCGCGTTGTGAGGAAGTTGAATCATGTGGGGCTAAAATTAAATAAAGAAAAATGCATTTTCGAGGCTACTAAGATCAAATTCCTTGGACATCGTTTAAATGAAAACGGTCTATCTGCGGATCCGGACAAAATTCAGGCAATCAATAATCTGAAGGAACCTACTAATAAAAAGGAACTGCAAAGGATATTAGGAATGGCCACATATTTGGGCATATTCATTGAAAATCTGTCCGGTATAACACAGCCATTGCGAGCGCTATTGCACAAGAATGTAGAATTTTTGTGGACGGAGGAATAGGAGGCGGCATTTCGAGTGCTAAAGCAAAAATTTTCAATAACACCTGTTTTGAAGTTTTTTGACGCTAAAGCGGAGGTCACATTGCAAGTAGATTCAAGCAGCAAAACCTTCGGGGCCGTACTTCTGCAAAATGAGCAGCCAGTCGCATACTGCCCAGCTAAACTATCCACAGATAGAAAAGGAGGCGGCTGCTATACGATATGCCTGCCAGAAATTCCATTCATATATACATATACGGTAAGAGTCTGACTATAGAGTCTGACCATAAACCTTTGGAAATAATCTTCCGAAAGCCAATTCATACGGCACCACAAAGATTGCAACGAATCTTGTTTGACGTCATGCCTTATTCACCAAACATAAATTATAAAAAAGGGACGAGTCTTTATATCGCAGACACTTTAAGTCGGGATTGCAAGAACAGCATAGATCCAGATGAAGAGGAGTTACAGGTTCATATAGTATTGAACATGACAAATTAAGCGTTTAAACACATGATTTCTTCGACGGAAGAAGATGCAGAACTTCAAAGCTTAATTTCAGTGGTACTGAACGGATGGCCAAACAACCAAAAAGAAGTACCTGCTAATGTAAAGCATTATTGGAATTTTCGGGACAGAATCTCGTACTATGGCGGAGTTTTGTTCAAAGGAACAGAAGTAATAATTCCAAAGGATCAAGTACCGCGCATATTACGCAGTATTCATTCTGGCCATTTCGGTGAGCAAAAGTGTCTCAGATTGGCACGTGAAAACGTTTACTGGAAAGGTATGAGTAATGATATCGTCGAATATATACGCAAATGTAGCATCTGCCAGTCTATGCAACCATCAAAACCTAAAGAACCGTTGATGCTAAAGGAAATTCCCAGTCTATCGTTTGAAATAGTAGGAGTAGATATTTTCTATTTCCAGGAACAAGAATATTTGTTACTGGCCGATAGTTATTCCGGATTCTCCGACTTTGAAAAATTGAAGCATAGCACAACTGGTGAGGTCATCAAGAAGCTCAAGTCCTGGTTCTCTGTGCACGGTATACCAGTCACTATCGAAAGTGATAATGGACCCCAATTTGCCAGCAAAGAATTCAGAGATTTTGTGAGAGACTGGTCGATAAATCATCGCACATCATCGCCTTATTATCCAAGATCAAACGGATTAAGTGAGTGATACGTACAGATAGCGAAAAATATGTTGAAAAAATGTACTAAGGATAGCTCAGAATACATTTGGCGTTGTTAAATTATCGCAACGCACCGAGAAACAACGAATTAGGTTCGCCTAATCAACATTTGTTGAGTAGAAATACCAGATCGATGTTACCGGTTTCCGTAACAAAATTAACAGCGAAAATTGTTGAGTATGACGTTAAAGAAGAGTTGACAAGAATTCGAAAAAATCAAAAAGTTTATGCTGACCAGAAAACAAAAGTTTCTAAAGAATTTAGACCTGGAGAAAAAGTTCGTGTACAGGTTGGTCACCGTAAATGGATCGGAGCAACAGTTGAAAGCTCTACGGATTATCCGCCTTCATATAATATTCGTGCAAACAACGGAAAATCATATCGTCGCAACACTATTCACATTCATAAAACGAAAGCAGAAATTAAACAGGAACGCAAGTTAGCCGTAGATAGCAGTCCAAACACTTCAAGCATACCAGATCACGAGGGCACATTTCGAATAACAAGCAATAATAGTATCCAGCCGAGGATGCAATCTCAGTTGAATAACTCCAACATCAACTAACGGTGAGGCCACCCGGCATACAGTTACAATAAGGTATAGAAGAATTATAAAACCACCACAACGATTAGATTTATAAAGTAGTTTTTTAAAAACAAACCTTAATTGAACTAACGGGTTAATTGAAATTAAAAAAAAAAAAAAAAAAAAAAAGGCATAGGGTGATTTGTTTAAATTAATCAGGGGGATGTCACGCTGATAGCGCTGAATAATAATTGTGCTGTATAGTAACATTGTAAACATAGTACTAGAGAAGTGTAAACTGAAATAATAAACAAAGAGCACTTTGCTTTACTTCTTCCACAATGATGTTTCTACACTTCGACAGCCTTAAAGGCTGTCTCATGAAAATTAAAAAGTTGGAAATGTGTGACGAGCTCAAAACAGTAGTACCAATTCTTTCTTATTTTTTTTTGCTCATTCTCCTTTTTGTCGTTTGCTAATTTTTGAATTTCTTAAAAGTTTCTAGTGGGTGGAAAAAGAAACAAGTTTTATTTATTAATAAAATGGTAAAATAATAAGAAAAATTCCAGAATTAGCACAATCAAAACATAAAAACCAAAATTAGAACACTTAAAAATTTACACCGATAACATCCATTTTTACACTGATCCATTCTTTCTCGAAACTTTATTGTGTGAGCGTCTCTTTTTTTAGTGAAATGTTTTATAAATTTATCAATTTTTCTTTTGATTGTAATTAATTTGTATTTTTGTATCTCCACCATTTACTTCTGTTGATTTCTCTGATTCTGAAGATGAAATAAATACAAAAACAATCCAAAATTGTTATTAATAATAGCATAATAGTAAACAGTGAATATGACAATAATCCCAATAAGGAAATTAAAAGGAAACATAATAAAAATCACGTCGCAAATGCGCTAAATAAAACAATAATTCCTACATTATCTTCTTCAGCTATATCTATTGATCAATCTAATAACTCAAACATGACGCCCATCACTGCAGATAAAATTAATTTATATAACAGATTAGATACCGGCCCATTTACTGTATTTGTTAGTAAAGAGAATTTAAACCTAGTTAACTTAGGTAAAGCAGTTAAAATAAACAATTTCAAAGATATCAAAAATATCTCAAGTATTAGCAAAAATGTGGCTAAGATTATTTTTAATAAATTTGAAGACGCCTTTAAACGTTTTGATAACTATACGACCTATATACCTAAAAATTTTGCATCCTCAATCGGCCTAATTAGAAACATTCCTATCGGACTCTCTGTTAAGGAAATTCAAGAAAATATTAAATCGAAATTCTATATCTCAAATATAGAAAGAATGACAAAATGGAATAATGTCACCAAAACAACTGAAAATCTCGAATCAATTAAACTCACTTTCGATTCTGGAATTATTCCATACAATGTCACTTTATACGACATCTTAATAAAAGTAGAATATTTCATAGCAAATCCCTTATTCTGCAAAAAATGTCTGAATTACGGACACAGAATTACTAAATGTAAATCAAAAATTAATAGATGTCCAACGTGTACAAAAACTGTCGAGGCCGACCACGAATGCGACAAGAAAGAGTCTTGTAAGTATTGTGGAATGAGCCACGCTACAAATTTTTTCCAGTGCAATGAAAGATACAGAGAGAAACAAATTAGGGAGCATATGATAATAAATAAATCAAGTTTCAGGGAAGCCAAAAGCCAACTTTATGGTAGCCAACAAAAAGTCCCCAAACAGATAGATTTCACCAATGATAACTCTGTTGAAAATCTAGCCTGGCACAATAACAACTTAATAAACCCTGACGCTAGAAGAATTAAAATCTTAACTGACTTAGTAAACGAGTTAAAAAATCAAATAAGCGAAAGAGATTCAAGTTTTAATGACGTCAAATTACTTATAAATAATTCCGATGACTTTAATAAAAATCCGGCTATAGACTCTCTCAAAATTAAGTTAAATAAATTTATTAAAAAATAAACTTTTCTTTTTTTTCCAGGTTTTGTTTTCATTTTATTCTTCCATCCATTATTTTGCGTTTAAAAATTTTACAAATTAACGTTCGTAGTTTAAATAGTAATAAAGATCTACTATACCATTATATACAATTCGATCGTATTGATATCGTTATTCTATCTGAAACCTGGACAAGTCCAAATAGCAATTTAATTTTTAACAATTACAATTTTATTACTGATGACCGACCGGATGGTTTTGGCGGTGTATGTTTTTAATTACATAAAAAAATTTCTTGGAAAATTATTGATTTACATTTTCATTACATCCGTTTTCAGGCTTTAACAATTAACCTCAAATTTAAAAACATTGATTTTAATATCTTATATTTAATAATAATTCTGTTAATAGACCTCAGGAAATCATTAACGAATTTGAACATCTTATACTTTTACACACATGTTTTACTTTTGACAAAATCTAGATAATTGTTTAATAGCGGGAGACATACTATAAACATTCATAATAGTCTTTGGGATGGTTCATTAACCCCTACTTACGACAGAGTGAGTGATAAAATTGCAGATATTGGTGGAATGATCTTATACAGAGATTATGGAACAATAAAAAACACAAACAACTAATTTATAATTTAAACAAAAAAATTTTTACCGCTGTTGAATTAAAAAAATCTGTAGAAAAACTTAAATGATTGCTATCAGAAGAGAAAAGAAAAAGTTTTGGAAATTTTTTTTATGAGCAGCAATCATAAAACTAATAACTCTAATCTCTGGAATAATATTAATAAAATTAAAATTAATTGTTTTTTCCAACTACAGAATTTTAGAAGATCCCATACTAGCAACTAATTTTTTAAATTATAATTTTCCTTTTTATTACGACTCCCCTTCTAATCCCCCTAATAACCACAATTCTAATACTAACCCGGCGGAACTTAAAAACATTGAAATTCTTGACATTATTAAAAACTCCAATAATACTGCTCCAGGATATGATAAAATCTCATATAAAATCATTAAACAATTAGTTTCCACTAATCTTAAACTAATCAATATTATTACAAATTATTTTAATAACATCTGGCAAAATCAGATTTACCCTGCAAAATGGAGAACATCATATACAATTGCCACTTTGAAAAAGGGGAGACATGATAGAAACATTATTAACTACCGTCCTATTTGCCTGTTACCTATTTTCTCAAAAATCTTCAATAAACTCATCTTAAACGAATTAATGATCATCTAACCTCCAATAATATTCTTAACTGTTACAATTTTGGTTTTAGAAAAAACAAAAGTATCACTGACTATTTTGTTGAAATGTTTAATTTCATCAACTCCCTCAAACAACAAAACAATAAAATTGTTTTAGTTAACATTAACATCTCCAAAGCTTTTGACAATGTAGATAAAAATATTTTAATAAACATCTTTAAAAATCTCAATTTCCCTAATAACATTACACATTGGATTTCTCAATTTCTTACAAATAGAATTATTTCTATTCAAAATATCAATCATGCTTGCATTCGCTACGCTAATAAAAGTATTCCTCAGGGTAGCTGTTTGAGGCCTACCCTTTTTAATATATATATATATACCACTTCTTTACACGACATTAATAACCCCTATACAAAAATTTTCCAATACGCCAATGATATTTGTATTATAATTCCAGCCGAAAAATAACTTACAATTAATAACAGATTCTACTTTACTCTCAGTAACGGATAAATTACAATCTTTAAAACTACAATTAACACTGATAAATCTCACTTTTTAAGACTATTCACTAATAAAAATAATTCCAAATCTCTAAATTTAAAAATTAATAATATCTGTATAAAAGAAAGATTAACTACTAAAATACCGGTTACAACTTTAACTAACAGACTTTCATTATCTACACAAACTTAAAAGCAAATATTTCCAATTCCATTAACTTACTTAAAACACTTACTCATTTTAATGGAGGTGTAACTCCTGAAACAATGATCAATATTTTTAAAGCAATCATTAAATCAAAACTTGAATATGTATATTTTTACAGACACCAAATATAAAAAAGATCTTAAAATCTGCCAATCTATTAAAAATGCTTGTCTGAGAGCTTGTTTAGGCTTCTTAAGAACTACTCCGATTCCGGCTATCTTATCTGTATTCCTAGAAACATTTTTTTTTTTAATCTATGCAATCTTTTTCTGGGGCTCAAGGCACTCCCAACTCTTTCGCAGTTTAATTTTACCGTCCTACTTTACGCAGTACTAGCCAAATCGAGGACGTGCGGCTATAGACCCGCTTTCTATAAACCACCTGCACATTGCATTGCTTCATGCCAACCTATAGTGCTGACATGAAAGGTGGGTCGGCCAATGGATTCTGCACTCTCAACAGGGGGTCATAGTTGTGTTCATTGTCACCACCGATCGTAATCAGATGATGAAAAATCCCTTTTGCATCCAGCCCCTATCGGGATTCGAACCCGGTATCTCCCGATCCAAACGCCGCAGCTTTAACCACTGCGCCGTTTGCTCGGTAAACATCTTCAGATCTGGATTTTTTTAAAAAATCATTAATTTATATTACAAAAAATCTATATAAAAATTCCAAAATCGGTATCGACATTAAATGCAATAGATCTCTTCCTAAATTTAATGACTTATATTATAACTATTCTTTTCTTTCCAAAATTAAACCATTTCATAAAAAAAAACTTCTCCCACTAATTTTAGCATTGTAACAAGTATTGAAGGAATCACAAACAAAAATCTTTTAAACCATTCTGAACAATATGCGTTATCTATGGCTGAAATTAATAAATATAATAACTTTGCAAAAAATTTCACAGATGTGAAAACTCAATTATTATTAATTTTAATAATTTTATTGGTTTTATAAATTGTTGTATCTCTGATCACAGGGATGTCCACAAGGTCTGGCCTATATTTTTGGATAACTTGACCATGTGAAAGTCTACGTGGTCAATCTTATTCAATTGTGATGAACTATACTATACTTACAGAATTTAGAATTTTTAATAATTTAATTGGTTTTATAAATAATTGTATTTTCAAATAATAAATATAGGCCAGACCTTGTGGACATCTCTGTGATCAGAGATACAATTATTTATAAAACCAATTAAAATATTAAAAATTCGAAATTCTGTGATTGACCACGTAGACTGGCATATGGCCAAGTTATCCAAAAATATAGGCAATACTTTGTGGACATCTCTGTGATCAGAGATACAATTTTTAAACCAAATAAAATTATTAAAAATTCTAAATTCTGTGAAGTATAGTATAGTTCTTTACAATTGGATAAGGTTGACCACGTAGACTTGGATATAGTCAAATTACTAAAAAATAAAGGCAAGACCTTATGGACATCTCTGTGATCGGAGATACAACAATTTTTAAAACTAATAAAATTATTAAAAATTCTAAATTCTGTGAAGTATATTATAGTTCATCACAATTGAATAAGATTGACCACGTAGACTGGCATATGACCAAGTTATCCAAAAATATAGGCAAGACTTTGTGGACATCTCTGTGATCGGAGATACAATTTTTAAACCAAATAAAATTATTAAAATATCTAAATTCTGTGAAGTATAGTATAGTTCATCACAATTGAATAAGATTGAAAAAGTAGACTGGTATATGATCAAGTTATCCAAAAATATAGGCCAGACCTTGTGGACATCTCTGTGATCGGAGATACAATTATTTATAAAATCAATAAAATTTTTAAAAATTCTAAATTCTGTGAAGTATAGTATAGTTTATCACAATTGAATAAGATTGATCACATAGACTGGCATATGACCAAGTTATCCAAAAATACCTTGTGGACATCTCTGTGATCGGAGATACAATTTTTAAACCAAATAAAAGTATTAAAATTTTAACTTATGTGAAGTACAGTATAGTTCATCACAATTGAATAAGATTGACCACGTAGACTGGCATATGGCCAAGTTATCCGAAAATATAGGCAACACCTTGTGGACATCTCTGTGATCAGAGATACAACAATTTTTAAAACTAATAAAATTATTAAAAATTCTAAATTCTGTGAAGTATAGTATAGTTCATCACAATCGCAAAAGGTTGACCAAGTAGACTGGCATATGGCCAAGTTATCCGAAAATATAGGCAAGACTTTGTGGACATCTCTGTGATCGGAGATGCAATATTTAAACCAAATAAAATTATTAAAAATTCTAAATTCTGTGAAGTATAGTATAGTTCATCACAATTGAATAAGATTGACCACGTAGACTGGTATATGGTCAAGTTATCCAAAAATATAGGCCAGACCTTGTGGACATCTCTGTGATCGGAGATACAACAATTTTTAAAACCAATAAAATGATTAAAAATTCGAAATTCTGTGAAGTATGGTATAGTTCATCACAATTGGATAAGATTGACCACGTAGACTGGCATATGGCCAAGTTATCCGAAAATATAGGCAAGACTTTGTGGACATCTCTGTGATCGGAGATACAATGTTTAAACCAAATAAAATTATTAAAAATTCTAAATTCTGTGAAGTATAGTATAGTTCATCACAATTGAATAAGATTGACCACGTAGACTGGCATATGACCAAGTTATCCAAAAATATAGGCAAGACTTTGTGGACATCTCTGTGATCGGAGATACAATTTTTAAACCAAATAAAATTATTAAAATATCTAAATTCTGTGAAGTATAGTATAGTTCATCACAATTGAATAAGATTGAAAAAGTAGACTGGTATATGATCAAGTTATCCAAAAATATAGGCCAGACCTTGTGGACATCTCTGTGATCAGAGATACAATTATTTATAAAACCAATAAAATTATTAAAAATTCGAAATTCTGTGAAGTATGGTATAGTTCATCACAATTGGATAAGATTGACCACGTAGACTGGCATATGGCCAAGTTATCCGAAAATATAGGCAAGACTTTGTGGACATCTCTGTGATCGGAGATACAATTTTTAAACCAAATAAAATTATTAAAAATTCTAAATTCTGTGAAGTATAGTATAGTTCATCACAATTGGATAAGGTTGACCACGTAGACTTGGATATAGTCAAATTATCCAAAAATAAAGGTTAGACCTTATTGACATCTCTGTGATCGGAGATACAACAATTTTTAAAACCAAATAAAATTATTAAAAATTCTAAATTCTGTGAAGTATAGTATAATTCATCACAATCGCAAAAGGTTGACCAAGTAGACTGGCATATGGCCAAGTTATCCGAAAATATAGGCAAGATCTTGTGGACATCACTGCAGTCGGCGATATAAAACTTTTAAAATAATGGAAAATTATTAAAAACTCCAAAAACTGTGAAATATATTATAATTCATCATAATTGGATCGGCTCTGTGACATTGACCGCTATATGGCTTAGCTATTCTAAGAAATGTGCGGAGCCTTCGGGACATTTCCAGGATCGGCGCTAAATAATTATTTAAACCATACAAATTCAGTCAACTTTTAAATTATCTGAAATATAGTAATGTTCAACACAATTGGATGCTTTTGGATAACGATATAAACAGATGGTCCAGCTATCTGAAAAGGATGTAAAGAACATGTTTTCTGATGAAAGAATTCTGTTTGGTGGTACTAAAAATCCAAAATTTACAAAAAAATTAAATTTTCATATAATTTAAATTCCAATTGGAAAATAGCTAATTTAACAGTGTAATTTTTTGTTATTTTTTTTTTAGCATAAACTTCACACTCATATAAATGGATGGTGGAACAAGGAGATTGAACATTGATACAAGAAAAACGAATAGTTTTGCGTGAGTTTAACAGGAATATGAATGCAGAGAATAGAATTATGTATGGCAGAATGAATGGACGATTGAAAAAAACTATTCGCAAGGCTAAAAGGATAAGTTGGAGGGAATATGTATCAGGAATGACACATTGGACCACAACAAAGAATGTATGGGATAAATTTAACCGAGTGAAAGACAAATGTGGAGAAACCCATAATATGGTGAACGATTGTCGCGCGAAAGGGAGTGATTTTTTGAATATGTTTTTAAATGTAGAAGATAACCTTCTTGAAAATGGATATGTTGCGAGTGATAGGAGGGTAAATTGGAAAATGAATAAAATGTTTGAATGGGATGAGTTCCTGAGAGTGCTGGAAGGTTCCAAATCAACCACCCCAGGAATGAATCGAGTAAGTTATGGAATGATTCAGATGTTGAATACAGAATCCAAAAGGAGTTTGCTAAAAGTACTCAACAAGGTATGGATGGGGTCCAGAATACCGAACGATCGGAATATGGCAACGAATTATCGAGGAATATGTATGTTAAATGTATTTATTAAGTTGTTGAATGGAATGTTGAAAGAGCGGATTGAAATTTTTATGAATGAGAATAATTCGTTGCCAAAAACAACCTACGGTTTCCGTAAGGGCCACTCTGCTATTGAATGTATTGAGAAGTTTGTGTGGGAAGTGAGAAAGGAGAATAAAAAGGTAGTTGCGGTATTTTTGGATGTTGAAAGAGCATATGATTATGTGGTTCCGTGGAAATTGCATCAAATTCTGAGCAATTTGAAATTTCCAATGAAAGTTTGTGATTGGGTGAAAGATTCCATGGGTGAAAGGAAGGTTATTTTAAAACGACAAAATTACAGGTTGGAGGGAGTAGTAAAACTTGGACTACCCCAAGGGAGCAAAATATCTCCTACTCTCTTTAACCCGTATACCGCTTCTGTTCACCGGATCAATGCGACAGACAAAGTTGTCTTACAATTTGCGGATGATTTTGTTGTAATTGGCAGGGGTCGTCGCATTGATCGAGCAGCGCAGAATGCACAAATAGGAGTAAATGAAATTATTGAATATTTGACCAGTTTGAATCTTAAGTTGAATCCGGTGAAATGTGCCATAATGGGTTTCAGAATGAATAACGGAGAGATTGATATAAGAATAAATGAACGACGTATTGAACAAGTTAATGTGTATAGGTATTTGGGAGTATGGATTGATCGACGGTTGAATTTTAGTAGGCATATGAAGTACTTGGCTGATAATTGTAAGGAACGTTTAAATGTGATCAAAAGGGTGAGTAAACCGAAATGGGGCGCTCACCCTGGAGTGACTAATATGTTGCGAAAGGCGTTGGTATCCTCCAAAATAGCGTATGGCATTAGTGTGTATGGCGATGGAGCGAAAGGGGCCTTTGGCCAATTGATGAGAGTTGAGAATGCATGTGCGAGGGTGGTATTGGGTGCGATTAACTCAACCCCAATACACACCATATATTCTGAGATGGGTGAGTTACCTCTCAATTTTAAGAGACAGTGGATCACAATGAAAGAAACTGTACGAATGGTGATTAGAAAGAATGATTTGTTGAAAGAAATGAAGAGAGGATTGCAAAGAGGTAGGGTATATAAATCAACATATAGACTCAGTGTAATATCGGAAAACATCGATGCTTTTTCGAGCATCGGAAACAATGGTCCGAACCCCTTACCTCATAATCTGACTCTGTGTATGGAATTGGAGGAATACACCAAGGGAATGAATGAAACTATGACTAAAAGAATATTTGAGAGAGTGAAAAGCCAGTACGGAGAACAGGGGGTCTATTATGAAATTTTCGACATCGCAAATTTTCGACGTTGTCGAACAACTGGACAACGTCGAAAATAGCTATTATGAATTTTTCGACAATATCGAAAAAAAATTTAAAAAAAAATATTAATTTATTAATTAGGAGGAAAAAAAAATAAAATAAAAATTAAAATATACGTTACGAACTGAATAACTGAAATTTTTTTATCTCACGATTTATTATTGAACACGCGTATGCATTCGTCACCTTAAGAGCAGTCGCATATTGTTCGACTTTATCGAAAACAAAGTTTCATAATAGGAAAATTTTCGATATGATCGCAAAAAAAGCGCGTCGAATAATTTCATAATAGCTAATTTTCGACGTTGTCGAAAAAAAGCGCGCGTCGAAAATTTCATAATAGCCCCCCAGGAAATCGTTTATACAAATGCTAGCGTATGTGATAATAGAGTAGGTGTTGGAATATATGTGCCAAGAATGAATGTGGAACAATCGTTTCGAATCGATGAAGGCACCTGTATAATGAATGCTGAAATAATAGCAATGTATGAAGGTATTAAGTTGGTTACGAAGGAAGGGAGGAGGAAAATAATTGTATTGCCCGACTCCCAGAGTGGTATATTGATATTAAATAATGGTGGTGGCAGAGACGGCAACGTGTAGGTATACAAAATTTTTGAATGGCTTCGATATTTTAATGTGGAGGTAACCATTCAATGGGTTCCAGCCCATAAAAATATCGAGGGGAATGAAAGGGCCGATATGCTTGCAAAAGGGGTACTTGAATGTGATAATATTAAAAGGTATGACAGGATGGATGCAAGAGATGTACTTCGAATGTTGCAGGTGAATGTGTGGAATGAATGGATGAATGAATATGAGAATTTGAGAAGAATAAAAGGAAAGAAGTACCGTGAATTATGTAGAACTGCCCGAAAAGCTCCTTTTTATAACGAGCTTCGAGGGAGTACCAGAATGATAAGGACGATTGAAAGAGTCATATTGAATCATGGTAACTAGAAAGAGTGTTTGTTTAAACGTCATTTGGTTGAAATTAATGAATGAATGTGAAACGTGTGGTGTAACCGAGGATATTGAACACATCCTGCTGCACTGTACCAAATACAGCAGGAGTAGTGAACATTTCAGTATCCTCAGGAATGCCACCAGTTTGACTGATTGTATGAAAGCAGCGGGATGTGTGTACAAGGAAATATATGAATTTATAACAATTAATCGAGTGGATGTATGAATGAGTTATTGGGATAAAGAGGTAAATCGCTAAAGTTAGTATTATTATTAAGAGTTATCATTAGTATTATTATTATTCATATTAATATTTATTATGATATAGTATTATTATAACTGGAATTTTGTAAACATTTTTTTGTTGGCAAGATGGCCTTCTAGCTGAATGGAGTTAAGCCTTAAATATAAAAAAAAAAAAAACATCTCTCCCTTTTCTCAAAATGGCAATTGTGTACGACGTTTTCCATTTTTTAGGGTAAATTTGATTTTGCCAGATGTTGAAATAATTTGTAATAGAATCAATACTATTACAAATTATTTCAACATCTGGATTAGAGGTTAGGATTAGAGGATACTAATTGTTTGATGATTTTATATGAAATTTTATCATATCCTGGAGCAGTATTATTGGAATTTTTAATAATATAAAGAATTTTAATGTTATTAAATTCCGCAGGATTAATGTTAGGATTGAGGTTATTAGAGAGATTAGGAGGGGATTCAAAGGAGGACAGCATAGTCATTCGCTATTTTTTTTCGTACTTTCTAAAAAAAAATACATATGTAAACAAAACAACAAAACCGCAATACGCACAGTAAAATAAAAATGCAATCATAATGAACGATGGATGAAACAATAATGTATTGTCATTGCCAATGTCGTTAGGTCATTACATTATTGTAAAAACCGGCTTTGAAGATTATTTTTGACACAATGCATTAGTAACTGGATGAGAAAAATTTAAGATACCATTTAGTTTATGCGCCATATAAAACCAATGTTTTTTTTTATTTAATTCAATTATAAATAAAGTCATATTCAGTCAGCTTTTTCAGACGTTTGTTCTTGGCATGAGTTTTTTTCCCTCGTTTCATACCATTCTTTAAACTAAAATTGTTTTGTTGGTAAATAGTTCAGGTCCGATTACGTAAGTAAGCATCACGATTTTCGAGTTTTTCGAAATTGCGACAAAACGCGATTATGTGTAAGACATTTGGTCAGGCAGACGTTAGTTTTTGGTCAGGCAGACGTTATTTTTATTTTTATTTTATATTTTTACTTTATTGAAAAATAATTATTGGTATTGTGCTCTTAATTGTGCTTTATGGTGAGATCTCTGAACTGCGGCGACATGTGATGAATCGGAAGCGACTCCAAGAAGTAACTTTCGGCATATATCGGAAAAAGTGTGGCGTTGGTTGACTTTGTAGGACAATTTAAAAAATGTACACTGGCGTATATAGAAAGAAAAAATTTGAGTAAATTGCCAATGAATTTGTTTGGTACGGATGGCGGTTTGGCAGGGCTGGAAAAATGCTTCTTCAGTGTTCAACGGCTTCAGTGTTACCACTGGCTGGAGTTCTTTCCAGCTGCAGAATGTGAAGCTGCAGATTATATGCAGATTAGTTTATTTTTGATTTTACCCATGTTAAACCACCTCATCTTACACAATTTGTTATGAATGAGTTCCTGCTCAAAATAGATTGTGTAAGTATGGGGTTGGTTCCTAAACAAAATTTATGTAAATAGACAAATAAACAAATAAATAAACAAATAAATAAATAAATAAATAAATTACGAATTCTCGTAATTGCGACTTGTTGTTGTTTTACACGTAACAGTTTTTAAGTACGACAGACAATTCGTAATGATTAAAAAGATTATTTTTAAAGAACGTTGTCAACATTTTTCGAGTTCTCGAAACTCGTAACTCGTAATACGAGATATATACATAATCGCACCGCAGAAACGAGGAAAAATGTGATATGAAGAATACTCATCTTAACAATTTCATCGCAACAATTTCACCTCAAGCCGTTTATCAGCGTGAAGCTGGGGTGTTTGAGTGCGATGGCGGCCACTAGGTGCGCGGTGGGTAGGGTGCACTGACGCAACTAGTAAAATATAAAGGAAGTTCAGCAAGGTATAGTATTAGTGTATATAAACGATATAAAATAAACCAAAAAACACGAGCGAACCAATACATAAATAAACAGGGTGTATTTTTTTATGGGATCTGTGTTATGAGGAATCTCTACGGCTTATACAGAAATTAGCTGGTTTTACTAAACCCTCTGAAAACCGAAAAAAGGCATTTAGTTTTTTCGATATAATTCCAAAATTATTGCTTTGTTCTCGATATTTGCATTCTGGGTCGCAACATCATCTAACTCTCTCTAAAAGAAGTCTTCCTCCCATTAGAATTAACAACCCAATAAATAGGCCTTCAGATCAATCACCGCGAGAAGACAGACTCGTGGAGATTTCATTTAATTAGATACCCAATATGAAATGGTGAATGAGTTCAAATACCTAGGATCACTGATCACTAAGAGAAACTCCGTTTCTGTGGACATTTTATCGAGAATCGCAGCAGGCTACCGAGCATTTTACGCCAATGTCAAAATATACAAGTCTCCTCATAATCGCGCAAAATAAAACTTGACAAGGCGCTGATAAGACCAGTTATCCTTTGGTTGCTAGTTTTAGACACTGACAGCACAAAACATCCAGAAAATCGCTGTAACTGAGCGTAAGATAATAAGAAGAATTCTTGGTCCCATTAAAGACGAGCCACGCACTGAATGCGAATGAATCACGAGATCAGAAATGATCTCGATAAAGTCGACATCATCGGATTCATAAAATCATCAAGGTCTAAGATGGCTTGGGCACGTACTTTGTTCACAAAATCTTTGTTCACCAAACAGGCCTTGGAATCGGCACCAACAAAAGTAAGACCTCGTGGGAGACCACCTACTCGATGGATGGACGCACACACACTCGGTCACCGTGTCTAGCGTTCTCTTGCGGCAGATCAAATTATTTGAGGGCATCGTTGAGGCGGCCAAAACCCTTCTGTAGCGTCAGCGGAAGAAGAATTGTATCTGACCAAGTACCAGAAGGTTTTAGATAAAATAAAACAACAATTTTGGAATTATGTATAGGGAAAATACTAAATGTAGTTTTTGTATTAATTTTCGTGTGGATTGAAAGACATAATTTTTTATTATTAACCGGAACCAATGTACTTTAATTTCCAATAAAAATAAATAAAGATTTCATACAATTTATGCCTTATTTAAAATTTAAAAAGATACCTCAAATTTGAACACACCTTAGAAAAATATTTTCGGGCTTAGATACCATACGTCCAAATGAATGTATATGTATGTATTTCGATGAACCAATTTTTTGTTTAAACCAAAAGTTTCTTCTAACATGTTAACAACATGTTCTAACCATCATTTAAAAGCAGTTTTTTTTACAACACGGGAAGAAATATTGTTTTTGCGTTGGTTTGACCAAAACAGAAAATGTCGACGTAACTATTCAATTAAAGATTAGAAATAATAAATGACATTTAGGCGATTTTGAACATAAGATAGATGAATTTAAAAATACAAATTTGTTGAAAAATTAAAAACGATATCGGTATCGCCACCTAACAATTCACCGGTGAAGCTACGGTGATAGTACTGTCTTTATACTATGAATGGATATACATACCTCTTGACTTGTGTCGATCGTTTCACTTACTCACCAGAAGCTTACTACATGACTAACATGATTGCCGCAATCATTGCCACGACCTTCGTAAACAATTACGTATCGCGATTCGGCGTACCCCTTCACATTACAACTGATCAGGGATCGCAATTGTAGTCCAAGCTTTTTACTGGGTTAACACAGCTCCTCGGATCACATCGGATACGTACAACGGCTTATCACCCGCAAGCCAATGGCATGTTTTAAAGCTGCTCTTATGGCCCGAGCTAATACAATGTATTGGAGTTCGGAAGTACCCATCGTCCTACTGAGCATCCGAGCTACCCGGTGAATTCTTCATCGAAAATCCTCCTTTAATCTTACCAACCAGCGACACAGTCGTCGACCAGCTGCGACAAACCGTGCAGATCCTTATTCCAACTACCACTCGTCAATCAAAGCAAAACGATATATTTGTTCCGAAATCACTTGCTAACTGTGATTTTATCTTCATTATAACAGAAAGGTTCGCACGGGATTTTCTTCCCCATACAAAGGTCCGTACAAAGGTATACGTCGATTTCGCAAGCAATTCATGGAATTCGATTAATGGAAAAAAAGAAACCATTTCAATCGACCGGCTCAAACCAGCATACGAAATACTATATTCTACTGATCAAAAATCAGTTAACGGCCCATACAAAACTGTCCGTATTGTCGAATAGCACTTTATCTCCGGAGGGGAAAGTCACTCACTGGGGAGTCCTGCAGCGTCCAACAATAAATTATTCAATTTATCAATTTAATTTATTGTTCCCCACTACAATAATTACGTCAGCATTATCAATAACCCCATCGCACAATATTCTCAAACACAGAATATTACACCTTACACTGTACCACCCAATACATAATTTCTCAATAACGACGCTTGTTATGATTGTGTGTTGCATTAAATTTTAGACCACCTGCTGTCCTTCCTCGATTTTTCGTTCTGTCAATTTTTTTACATTCTTGTAGTAGCCATCTGAAAAACAAGTTTAACTCGCGCGTCGTATTTCTACTAAGTGTGAATTTATATCAAAAAGAATTAAACAAAAATAAAATTAAAATTTATATTAAAAACTAATTTAAATATCTAAAATAATTTACATGTAAATATTTGGTGGTTTTTCGTTCCGAAAATTATAAATTAAAAAAACTTTTCGTTTTATTAAAACTCTACGTTTTAAATTTAATATGATTGTATTTTCACAACTTTTAATTACAATTTTAGAACGGTATGTTATTTTGTACATACCGTTCTAAAATTGTAATTAAAAGTTGTGAAAATACAATCATATTAAATTTAAAACGTAGAGTTTTAATAAAACAATAATACAATTTAATCTTTTTTTGTTCATACATGATTTGATATATGTTTTAGATTATCATATGTGAGGAAAGGCAAAATTATTATGCGAAAGTCCAAAGAGTTGACTCGGAGAATTAGAAGAGGTTGATGAGAATTGCGGCTCCGATGAGGATTATTTGCCTCAGAAGGCAACTGCTGATTCTGAAATTGAAGTGAATAATGGAGTTGGAAATTGAAGATACTGATTCAGAAACTGACAGCTACGAATGTTTGGAAAATGAGATCTGCGAAAATAAAAGTGAAACTCTTTCAGGCGCGAGTGAATTTTATACTACTAAAGATGAAACCATGTGGTGGGGGGTGAGTGCGAACATTCAAAGAGGACCAAATAGAAATTGTTTAATTTATAAATATTAAGATTACGCTTTTGAAAATGAACCCGAATAGGGTTCGAAAGCTAAAGCTTTAATTAGTTAAAAAGAAATAAAAAGAGTCCTAAACCAAATAAAAATTGTTTAATTTATAAATATTAATTGGCTCATAAAAATACAACACTAAGGATAGACGTGTTTTTGTCTTTCCTCTTCAAAATTTAATTTTATTTTATTTTTATTTTTTTATTTAAGTGTTGTTAGTGTGAAATGTTATGTAAGTACTTTATATACATATGATATACATTTTAATTTTAATTCTATTTCAATTCAATTTTAGTGAAATAATAATTAAAGTGTAAGTGAAATAATAATTATAGTGTAATTTTGGAAAATGCAATCCACAGGGATGCATTTATTAGGCAATGTTTTATATTTATAGATAAAGAAATCAAAATTCTTGATTTCTTGATTAAGTGCATGATTTTAACTTTTGTGTGGTTGTACATAAAATTTAATTACTAAAATCTAATAATTGGGTTGTATTAAAATTGATTTTAACTTAATTTGATATACGTAGTTCTACGTAGTCAGTCATACCTTATTTTATTTTTACGCTTACTTGAATGTGTTCTTGTGTTTTATTTTATGTACAACTGACACAAATATATTCTTGAAGCTTGATACATAACAAAACCATCAAAAAAGTTTATACATGCCTTCTCGTTCGCTCTTTACACAGATCCTATCAAGAAAATGTATTCTATATTATTGGTTTTTGTCATATAATATTTAAACAACAATAAAAACAGAGAGACATTTTTCTTGGTTTTGGTATAATCGTCACAAATATTTTCCTGTATTTTGATACATAGAACAGGAATATTTGTATGTTCGCTATAAAGATATTATTTGTATGTAATATAATGAAAATATGATACGTCTCCTGCTACGCACATGGAAGATTGTATGAAAATATTTACCTTCTCTATGTATGTTGGTGGTTTAGTATATACGATTCTGTTGTTTTTATTTTGGTGTTGTTTTCTCTATTTTTGTTTTTTGTATTCATGACAACTATAGTGTTCATGACAACTAAAGTTTTAATGTATTCGAGTCAAATTGGATTCTTATACTTCGTATAATCGAGTAAGTTTGAGTCGAATCAGAAATTGCTAATTGTTTATTTAGGTATGATTAATTTTTTTACAGGGTATTATAAACTGCATTCAATTATGATTTAATTAATATTAAAAGATTATAAATTAACTAAATTATATGAATAAAATACTAATATGGAAATATTAATTTTGAATTAAATTGAGATTTGGTTTGCAACACATAATGACGTATTTATTTATGCATGCCAAATTTTGATTCAATGAATGTGAACAACGTAGAATTATGTAAATGAAAATCGAGATGCTAAATGTTTTGAACTTAATTAATTAACTTAATGGATTTATTGAAGTTTAGGTTGCAGGTTTCACATACAAACGTCAATATTACTTATATAGTACACCGATAAACTTTTTAAGAATATAATTTTTCAATTTCCTTTCATTGATTTACTATTTTAGTGACTTGTGTTTTTAAGTGGTGATGGTAAATGGTGTGACGGAGATCTCTTCAATAGGTGAATGATGCTAATTGGAGTTTTATTTAGGTAGTCTACTGTTTTAAAAGTTTCATACATAATTTTGAAATATTGATGATCGCTATCCTTCAAATAACGAATAGCCAATTAATTTGATGTACATTTTCAGAGATATTAATGACCATGATGTTGAATTTAATTAGTTACGTATACTATTAGTAATTTTAACTGTTGAACGGTACCTTTCTGAGTTTTGAAGGTTTTATAGTTTACATCTTTAAGGGTTGTGTTTGTGAAAACAGTGAGTGGCTTTGGTGTTCGGTTTCCTATTGTCTTTGGGTTTCGGGGGCTTTTTGCTATTAGAATGAAGAAGGTATTGGTTTTTCTTTTTCAAGAATGGAAGTTTTATTGATCTTCAGTGGAGTTCGAGTGTTTTCATATTGAATAACATTACGAAGACATTGTTATTAATGTTGAAACAAAAGATGCAGCGTTTCATCGTTGCTTTAATATTCGGTCAAAATCAAAAAATCAATTTTTAAAAGTAAAATATGTTAAATTAATATGTTGTGGAATATCCGTTCTGCTTCGAAACGTGATGTAAGCGATTTGGCATATTCTCAACAATTTTTTTGCCTATTTCACCCCATTCGCCTTTTTACTCTATTTCACTCCATTCCCGTTTCAGTCTAATTTTCAAATCAGTTACTTAAATAATAATGTCTTTCGAATTCGCCGGTCTAGAGCATCCCATATATTGGGGTTCAAGTCAGGTGATAGGGGAGGAGTTTCCCTCATTTTTGGGCAATTATATAATAGCAATTCTCGAACCAAATAGGACTTATGTTTAGGATCATTGTCCTGGTAAAATTTAAAAGTGGGCAATATTCCCAGATTTTCGCCTTTTTTTTAATTTTGTTTTAGAATGTCTAAATACATTTTTTCATTCATGTTTTCATTAATTCCAATATATCTCTTGGCAAACTAAACTGGATACGTTTTTTTTCTGTTTCGCTCATTTATTAATGTTTTTTCTGGCCACGCGGCCTTTAAAACATTGCCGTTCTAATGTTCTGCGGATGGTTTGTGAATGTACTGCTTTTCTCAGTTTTTCCAACAACTCTGATGCAATTTTTGGCGCTTTTAAACGTAGTTTTTTTTGTTTTTTTTTATTTGTCTTAATATCAAACGTTTATCACTTTCAGTTAATTTTTTAGGTTGGGCCTTTTGCTGCTTCAAAATAATCCTCTCTTTATACTGCCGAACGATATTGCCAACTGTATTTGTTGGTATATTCGGCATTTCTGCAATTTCCGCAACGTAGGACCTTTAACGTAATGCCAAACTGTTAACTTTCGTTGCTCCAATGTTGAATTCTTTCCTTTACGGCCCATTTAAATTTTGAACATAAGAAACATACAAAAATAACTTTACAATACCACGGCCAACTGAGAACTACGTATTATTATAATAATTAACAAAATCCTTCAAAATATCGAAAAACTGTACCGTTATTTTACAAATAAATGTATATATAATGGAAAAAACCGAATGTTGGGGTAACGTTGAAATGGTGATTCAATTGTTTTAACATTTTTATTACAGGTCTTATTTATTTATTTAATATGAAATTATTCGAGTTTTATTGGGGGTTGGTCGGGATTTTGTTTTAGGGGGAGAAAGATTAATATTTTTGTTATTGAAGTGCCACGAAGCCTTTGGGCACTGGGGATGGTGGAGGGACCGAGTATTGAAGTTACTCACTGTAAATGGAAGGAATCGTTGGATTGTAGGATGTTATCAGTTAATTTACTAACGTTGAGGGGTAGTGTGGTTGTGGAAAATTTGCGGAATTGCTTCAACTATAAAAGTTGTTTGAGCTTAACAATAATTTTGAGTTGCGAAAATGACTAATGTGAAAGAAACCATTAGAATATGTAGCTGTTATAAATTATACTTAATTATATATAATTGTTAGATCGTCTCCGAACTACAGAAATACTGGTGAATTTTCGCTCAGCATCCAGAAACTCCAACCATCCAGCTGTTATGTAGGGTAGAAATTGTATTGTATTGTGATAACTATTTTGTTTTATTTATTACTAACTAATTTATATAAGTTAAATTCTATTAATTAAATAGTAAAGATATGGTATAATGGTGAATTATTAGTTAGTTATATAGTTTTCAGAGATACCTGGAAAATTCTATTTGAGCTTTATTCGTAAATATCATATATACATGTAGTACTTAACTAAACTATTGGTGATTCTAGACTTTTTTGTGCCGTAACATAATCAATTTTTAAATTATATTATATAATTTTATAAATAATTAACTTAAACATTATTAATTTCCTTTTTTATAGATCTGTAGGAAATTGCTGATCAGTTTAAGTTTAATTTTATGGTTAAATATATATTTTTAACTTTTTATTTTTAAATCTAGTTGCAGTATGCAAACAATTAATTAACTATCTACATGATAACGGTAACTAATGAAACAAGCGCTGTGAATTTAAATCGTAGCTTAGTAATTTAAAATTTTTAAACAATATTTTAGAATTTTTAGCTTAGAATTGAGAAAGTCTCCATATTCCATTTCATAAAATGTTAATTTTTGTAATATGTAATATATTGTGTTTTGCTCATTAATGTATATTAATTACTTAATTTACTAATAAAAAATTCAATTTTCAGAATATAACATAGTTCCAGAATTAATCATTATTATTAAAATTAATCCTGAGTTTCAGAATTAAATTTTAGCTTGAATCAACTCTCCAGGATCAGTTAGTAGTGAATAAACTGTAATTTAGAAATTGTGTTGTCTTGTGCTAACTATTTTTACTATATATTTATCAACAATTTTACTAACTATCGATCGCTTAGGTGTCTGTAACCGGGTCGAGTCTGTCCCAACTAATAATCCTTTCCTATCCTTCGGTTTTGTTATATGTAAACGGGTGTACGGTGTGTGGCCGGGAGTCCGGGAGTTCCTGCTATAATGCTTGGCCGTACACCCTAATCAATCAATCAACTAAAGATGATACCATGTGGTATAAGAAGCCGCCGACGGGACTACAACGTGCCACTGGGGCGCATACTATTTTTCGTGTTACATCGTTGGTGAATCCCAACCTAGTTACTAAAAATATGACGGAAAAGGACTCTTTTTACTGCTTAATGTGCAGTTTCAGCTAAGACATACATAATTTGCAGAAATACGAATAAAAAAGCCGAAAAAGATTACAACGAATGGAATAGCCAAAATCGAAATAGATGGAAATCACTAAAGGAAGAATTTTCGGCTAATTTAGGGCTTATTTCGGTTTATTTTAAATAATAAGATTCAGCGGATTTGACTCGTCTGTTATTCGTGAAACTGGACTGATTGATGACAAAACGGCACCTATAGGAGATGTCTTCGAAATGATAAACTCCAACCTAAACCATTTATCCGACCATCAGAGTCGATCACTGTGGACGAGCAGCTGTTTCGTTACAGGGTACACAGGAAATTTTGGCAATACATGCAATAGTGTGTATTTAATTCAGCAACTTCGTGTCCATTAAATTACCAGATTTACAACGGAAAAGTCTGTAATACCAGAGATGTGAATCAAGGCGAGTAGATTGTAAAAAAGCTCGTTGCTCCTTATAAAAATACTGGCCGAGATCTGACTGTGGACAATTTTTCCACCGCTTTATCTTTAGCCAAGGAATTAATAAATTTGGAAAATGTCAATTGTTGGAATATTAAAAAAAAAAAACTAAACGCTACATACCGAATGAGTTCAAAGCCTCAAACGCTAGACAAATTTTGTCCACTAAGTTTGGATTCGGACCCAATATAGTATTGTGTTCCTACGTCCATAAGAAAACAAGCCTATAGTTTTGTTATACACAGTACACAGAATTCGGGATCAAAAGAGAAGCCAGAAATGATCCTTTATTACAATCATACGAAAGGAGGAATGGACTCTATAGACAAAATCTTAAGCCAGTACACTACTAAAAGAAGGACAATCAGTGGCCACTTGCATTATTCTAGAATTTGCTATATACTGCCTCACTTAAGGCGTACAAAGAACAAGCTAAAAATAATCCACAAGAAGACGTAAGTTAATACAAGTATTAGAGAACAATCGGGCATGCCTTTAGTAAGAATCAGATCACAAAATCGAAGAGCAATTGGAAAATTTGCCATAATAAGCGCAACTGAGTGTGTTTTGGGTGAACCCATTGGGCGTATGAATGATGAGGAGCTTCGTGCCGAAGAAGAAGATGATCAAGACTTTAGTGGCCGCATAAGAGAGAAAGGCGCATGCTATACAGCTATCCACAGCAGAAAAAAAGGCGGGCAACCCACCATGCTTATGTGTTATGTCAAATGCAGAAAACCTATATGCGTAATAATAATTTATTTTGCATGGAAAATTGAAAAACACTTTGTGAGTTTTATGAAATAAGCTTGATCTATTTTATACTAAATCAATATAAGTATTTATTTTATTTTTGAGTATGCATAAAATAAAATTATATCTATAAATACTTAGCTTTCCCGTTTTTCACATTTTAATATTTATGGCTAGCGAAAATTCCCATATAAAAATTGTAATATAAGATATTATTTTCTTAGGGAAAAAGGAAACATGAAAATCAAAAGTAAGTGTTATAAGAAACTGTAAAAATTGTTTTTGGAAATTTTCTGAAATAAATTGAAAATTTAGCCACATAGCATAACGATTGGATGAAAACTCGCTGAATTATTAAAAAAAGAAAATTGTGATATCTACCCCGGTAGATACTGTTCATGCGAAGGTTAAAGTGAATTGAACATAAATTATTCATGTACCGAATTCATAAATAATTAAATTAAATCCGTAAGTATGTTTTCTTTAAAATTTTTGTTTTATTTAGCACGTGACAGCATACGGTGAATGAGGGATGGCACGATTATTGATCCGATTGCGGCAAATCAGCGACTAATTGCGTTGCGAGCTTTTTAATAGGGGTGATTGCGTGTTGACGCGATTAGCGGTATCCGATTGCGGGAAAATAACGGGTATGCGTTTTTTCGTGCTTTTTGTTTTGTGGCGTCATTAATGCTTTTCGTGCTTACGGAATAGTCAGCTGAGTGATCAAAATTGATAAGTTCCGTCCTCAATATATACTGCCAATTTGTCAAATTTGACTGTTGTAGTACTTACACAGACAATATTACATAACCCGTAGTGGAACAAAGATATGATTGAAGTAAAATGTGCTGTTTTCGCGTGGTAAAACTAGCACCATACGGGTAATACTTGGATATCCGGTTAACTATAGAATACAAATTTCATCCAATTACTTGGTATAAAAACAGACTATTTACTCAATGTGAATGTTAACGCCTGACTCAAACACAGTAAACAGTATAAAAAAACACAACCAACTACAAACTTTAATACTTCAAAATTTTATTAATAACATATATATGATATATAGTATGGTATATATATTATGCAAAAATAAATATACACTTAAAAACAGATTAAAATTTTTAAAAATAAAACACTCAAACATGTAGTTTTATCTTTTCGTGATATATTAATTTTAAATTTCGGAATACCGGTTACGGACATTCGTCCTTCTTCAGTTCCGTCTGCCTAACTACTAATTTTGTTGTACTTTGCTACACCCTTTTTATATATGTTTTTTTTTTTTTTTTTTTTTTTTTAAAAGGGTGTAGCAAAGTACAACAAAATTAGTAGTTAGGCAGACGAAACTGAAGAAGGAAGTATGTCCGTAACCGGTATTCCGAAATTTAAAATGAATATATCACGAAAAGATAAAACTACATGTTTGAGTTTTTTATTTTTAAAAATGTTAATCTGTTTTTAAGTGTATATTGATTTTTGCATAATATATACATATATGTATATGTTATTAATAGGCTTAGGATTTTTAGGTTCTAAAAAATCAAAAATATGTTCCTACAATATGTAACAAAAATTGCAAAATATGTGGTAAAATATGTGATTAAAATGAAAAATATGTGGTCATATTTTGAAAAGAAATTCTTCAATTTTTAATTTAAGTTCCCATCAAGATTATATTCAAATACAGTTTAGAATTCATATTCTCGAGATTTAGTTTCGAGTATAAAACTTACACTTCTCGCATCATTTTAAAATGAAAATTGAAATTGAATTGTAAATTTTGTATTTTAAATTTCACTCAAACCTTTAACTCAATTCTTTGAGTTTAGAACTTAGCCTATTTGTATTCAAAATATCACAGCATTTTTATTTAATTGCAACGAACTATTTGGAATTCAAAAATAACTTTTTCTCAGAATTTTGCCCTCACTAAACATAAATTTTTCTCAAATCTATTTTATAATTGTAACTTAATCTTTAATTTTTCTCTTGATAGTCCAATTCGAAATACAAACTCAACTTTTAAACTAAAAACTACATTACAGTTATGTTTTTGCTCAAGTCCAAATAACTATTCAAATTCAATTTCCAGTCAACATTTTACTCAATTACTGCTTAAAATTTAAATACTTCGATACTTACCCAGATTTCTGCTCAAAATTATGATACAAATTTAACAAAGCTTTGACGCAAATTAGAGTTTAAAATCCCACTCTAAATCAGCATTTCTAATAACACTCAAATTTTTCTTAAAATGCACTTGCAACTAAAGCTGAAATTGTACTCCAAATTTCTAATCAAGCACATTTAGACAAATTTAGGTTGGAATTTTTACTTAATTTGTAAACAAAATATCATTAAATTTCTAGCTGAATTCACACAGAATTTTATGTTAGTTAAATTTGGAATTCAAACTTAATTTTTAAATACTTTTTAATTAAATTCCATCCGAATTTCTGCCCAAACTCTCGATTTGATTGAAATTGAATTTTTAGTCCAAACTTTGTTCAAATCTTGTTTTACCCCGTGCTAAATATAACTATTGCTAGAATAATTTTAGCTAAATTTTTAAAATACACTCAAACTGTTATTAAAGGCAGTCCGTGGCCGTCCCCCAAGTTCTAAACTCAAGTTTAAAGCTAATTTAAGATCATGTAATTGCAATCAAATTATATCAAATTATGATTTAAACTCTATTGCTAATGTAAGTTCCTACTTAAGATTTTATTCAATTACGGTTTAAAATTGAAATGCTTCTATTATAAAACAAAAAGCATTCCGATTTTTGCTCGATTCCTGATTTTCTAGTTGAACTAAAGATTTTGTTGAAATCGTGTTTTGAATTTAAATTCAGTTACATAAAGTCCATTAAATATTTTGCTAAAATTGTTTTCAAAATGTGTTTCTCAAATGCAATTTAAAGAAGACAATTCTACTTAAAATTTCACTCAAACTCATTATATCGAGGTTAGAATTCAAGCATATTTTCTCTCTTTAAAATTTCGTTATCTTAATCAATTTCCTCTTTGTCGAATGCAGTTGACCAATTTAGACTAGATTTATGTTCAAAATTCCATTTATCATTTTGTTCAATTTCGAAAACAGCTTGGAACTAAATTTCTAACTAAAAATCTTAGTTTTTTTTTAATCTATTTTGATTTTAAACTAAGGTGCTAGTCTGAATACCACTCACAGATTAAAAGGAAAGTTACAATAATCAATTAGTAGAATACTTAAATATTTGTTAAAACTTTGTTAAAACTTTAAATTTCACTCAAGTTTTTATTTCAATTTGATTCAATGAAAGTTTAACTTAGGATTCAAATGTCACTCAAAGTTTATTCAAGTCCAGATGGAATTGTAATCTAATTTTATTCTGGATGCATCTAAGATTTTATTCGAATCCATTAAAATTATTTTCTGTGCCAGTCCAATTTTTTGATGTTTTTTCCCCTTTGACACATGCCTCTATTCTTTGCTCCACCTAATTTGCGCTCATTTTTTTGTTTTCTAACTGAAAATCAGCTCAGTCAACATATATTGTGCAATGTAAACTTATGTTTCTCTCAAAATTTTGTGAAATCAAAATTCGAGTAGTAACTCAATTCCTATCAATTTTTAACCCAATTAACATTCTACAACAACTTTTACTATTTAAATTCCATGCAAAATGTAGTTTAACCCAGAAACACTTTGTTACTATCTCAGAATTTTTGGATTTAAAATCGGAGGTTTTTTTTTAAATTTACTCAATATTTAGTCAAGCCCTGGTTGGAATTTTTATTTAAAGATTGGAATTCAAACTCTATTTATAATGAAATTTTTGCTGAAAAATACGATTAGCTTTTGATTCATATTACACACAACATGTCGTTCAAATCTAGTATGTAATTTAGTTCCTGCTCAAAAATTTATTCAATTACATTTCGGAATCCAAATGCTCATTCAGATTTCTGCTCGAAATTCTAATTTTCTATTCGATATGTTGAAATTCATAAACGTATGTTTACTTTTTTTACGTAAATAGCACTCAATATTTTACTAAAATTCATGTTTGAATTCTGAATGTTTCCATTTCTAAATTAAATCTAAAATTTTGGCTAGTTATTCTACTTAAAATTTCATTCACAATCATTACGTCCAATTGAGAATTGAAGCTAATTTTGTTATCTTTAGATTTCCCTCAAATTTCACATAATGCAGTTAGTAATTCAAAAACATTTAAATTCCGATAAATTCTTTAACATGGATTTCCATATTTCGCCCTAATCAAATAAATGTAACAATGAGATATTTTAATTTAACGTTTATTTTGTTCTTAATTTATTGATCAAACTTAGTGGAGTTTAGGCCAAAGTAAAAGTTTTCAACTGCTAAAAAAATTATTTTTTGATCTAAATTTAAAATTAAGCTTATAAAATATTTTTTATTTATCAAATTTTAAGCTATGAAAGTCGAATTACGTTATTCTTGATGAACAATTAAATATATTTGGAATAAACCTTAAAATATGTGGTAAAACGTAAAATAGGTGAAAATATTTAAAAATATGTGGTAACATATGTAGCTCATTCGCTTTTATTTGTTCTAAAAGGAATAACTATCCAACAAATTTTTAGTTCGAATTTCCCAAAAAAAATATTTTTTTACCTAAGAATCCTAAGCCTAGTTATTAATAATAAATACGTGATATAGACGCAATAAAGAAAGAAAAATGTATAGTTACAATTTTTTGAGTATATTCAAAATTTTGGTTTAAAATTTGTAAGAAGACTGAATTCATCTCATACAAAAAAACAAAAATTAATAAATCAATTTCGCCTACACCCATTAATCTAATAAAATCAGGTTCTTGTTGATTATACAAAAAAAATAATTTGTATGTAGTGGATTGATGCATTACAAAATACCGTCAGTACAATGTACTTATAGATATGACTAAATGTAAGATTAACCAATTCGATATTTAATGTACAGTGCAGAAGATTCCATTTCACGCAGGAACGCATTCCTTTCAACCTCATATTTGGCCTAAGCATTCCTTGTTCATATTTTCTGAAAGAAATTTTATTGATCTTGAACTTAGTTTCTATTTGAAGATTTTAGTTACCACTGTTTCAAAGATACTTACATTTAAAAAAATAAAAAATAGGTTGTGCCATTTTTTCCCAATGAGTACAATTTATAAATTTTATCCACTTTTGATATATAATAGCGCGATAACTATGCTGATTTCAAGTAAAGAAAATGTAAAATAACCCACTGTTATTGCATAACCCACGCTGCTAGGGGTAAAGTGAGTTATATTTGGTATAACAAAACGATGAGTAGTCATTGGAAAATTATTCGTAGTCAAATTTAAGGAAAAACTAGATTCCAAAAATTAGTTAAATTAAAGTACACCATGACAATTTAAAGAACAGTCACTATGATAAACTGTATTTCAAAATTCAATGCTCTACTATGAAAACACAAAATGGAACTATTTCTTATTAATTTACGAAATTTATTTCAACAAAAGTGGATAAAACGTTGTATGCCACTCGTGAGCAAAGAGATATTATCCACTCGGGATAATGTCGAACTCGGCTATCGCCTCGTGGGACAAAGTTATCCCTCATGGATAATATCTCGTTTTGCTCACTAGTACCATAAATAACTATTATAATTTAAAAGTAAAACTTTTTTACACGAAGAGTTGAATAAACAAACGCATAATGGGCGATTTCATTTATTCATTCCGGATATTCCGGACGTTCAGAAAGTGATGTAAATCATTCTTTTTAATTCATTTTTTTTATTTATTCGGTATATTCAGAATGTATTATTTTTGTACTACATCGAAAGGTGGAATAAAAAGAATATTTCATTTAACGTTTTGTAATTATGTGCGATGCTTACAATTTAAATGATTAAGTTGAATTAAATGGTATTATGGAAAATGAAATAATTAATTAAGGCGTAAAGTATTAAACTTGTCGAAAATAATTTTAGTTTCATTACATGATAGTACAGTTTTAAATAGAGCTTGGCGGATTAGAGCTGCTTCCTCGAGCTAGATCGAGCCGAAAAGGTCGAGCTTTTGAGGGTAATTTCAGTATTAGAAGCTCGATATTTTTGTTTGAAATACTCGATATTTTTATTTTCGACGAATTTTGAAAAAGTACGTCTATGAATTCGAAAAGTGTGTCCGTATATAGCATTTTTTTCGAATTTCGAAAATTTAATTTCAGATTCGGATTCCTCATATCCAAGTTACTTTTAGAAGTATTATAAAAGTATTATTAAAAAAGTTGTAACTCTTACTATTCAAGAGATAAAGAGAATTTTCTTAATAAAGAGGAATAAAGAGAATTTTCTCATATAATTTTATCAAAATTTTCGTTATAAAATTAATATTTTAGGATCAAAAACGCTCGAGCTTGTACTCTAAAAAGATCGAAAGCTCGAACTTTGCAAAATCACATAAAATCAGCAGCTCTAGCGGATACAAAAAATCGCAGGTTTTGTTTTTTAACACATGTCAATTAAAATTACTATTACATTGTGTATTTTAACGTACAAATTATTTACAATTTCAATTAATTATATTGAAATTATTTATAATATTTAATAAATTTAATTTAAATTAATTTACACATTTTGCTGAACAATACTATAAAGTTGCACATTTTCAACTGTATCTACCACATAATAAATGACATACTTTACTATAATAAAGAATTATTACACAAATTTATGTTTATATATCTCACTAACCCGTTGTCTACATTATGCAAATCCACTGATATTTGTTATCATGATATAAATTTTATCAATGTATGTGTGTGTATATTATACGCATTTTGACACTATTAGCAAATTATCAGGAGGCTATTTCACGTAATTTTATTAGTAAATTATTATGAAATGTCATAAAAAGTTGCTTTGTTTTGCCATTTGAAATTGTTCTCTCAAGTTGAAAAAATGTCTTTTAATACCGAAAGTACAGTGCGATTAATCGACTTGTACCGCAAAAATGAAATTTTATGGAAGATAACCCATAAAAATTACAGACGGCTGGACATAAAAAATTCTCTTTACAAAAAATAGCGGACGAAATGACCATAAATGTTGAAAACGTTAGGAAAAGGAATCATCGAAATGTACAAAATAAAAAATTAAAACCGATTAAAAAAAATCTGGAAGCGCTGTTGTTGACGATACAAAAACTTGGTTTTTGTACGAGGAAATGAAGTTTTTGGACGAGGTGGTGGTTCTCCATATTGTACAATTTTCTGAAAAATTGTCTTGGACAAATTATTTTTAACCTAACCACAACTGGCAAGTGTTAAAAAACATCTAATTTTTTCATAGCATTGAAACAATTTTCTTTGACATTTGAAGATATTATTATGATAGTGAAATGCCTGATATGAGATTTTTTGAACAAATATTTGTGTATACAATACATTGAAAAAAAAATATATGCAAACATAAAATTGCTGATAGAAAATATCAGTGAATATGCATAGTGTAGACGGCGGGTAAATTATAAACAAAATATGTTTGCCTCATTAAACAGTGAGATTGGCTGCGATTGAATTCTCGATTAAATTCGCTCAATAAGACATTTACCTTTCTCAAAAGGACAAAACAAACTGAAGAAAGGTAAATCTTTCATGATTAGATAATTTAATTTTTATTGTTTTAAACATTGAACGAACAGAAAAAAGGTGTTATTTAACAAAAAACGAACACTCAAAATCAATATTTATCGTGTAGTAAATAATTTATCCGAGAATTCACTATCACTATCCATTCAGAACTCATTATCTACAATTTTTTTTGGTAACATATTTTGCATCCAGCATGTTCAATTCTCTATTTCTAGTAGAAATTTATTAACGATTTACTTACTTAAGAGTATACAGATACATATCTTACAGTAAAGACCAAATATTCTGTCAAGACTTGATTCGAACTATTGGTTTATTGTCAGTTTTATCATTTAGTCATGCAAATAGCTATGTATTAGTCATACGATAGTTACGACCTGCTAAGTCTCTGTCATACTATTGTTTACTTATACAATTATATCAGTTGGTGAATTATAATGTATCAACTAACTGGATTTCATGTCAACAACAAGTAAGAACTATTACTAAAATTAGACCCATTTTTTTATTTTTACTGAATTTTAGTTATTTTTTGGCATAATATAGTTTGTTCTGGTAGTTTCTATTTTCAATTAGATTAGTAGAGGTTTAATAATAAAATTAATGAAACAATCAAAAAATAAAGACGATCAATATAAGATTAAATTTCTGGAAAGAATTGCACTTGCACAATAAATTTATTTGCACACTTTGCTCAACAATTTAGTTGCACATTTTCAACTGTTTCTACCACATAATAAATGACATACTATATTACAATAAAGAATTATTATTAAAAATTAAAAAAGAGACACCAACACAAATTTTATGTTTACAACACTCTCCCAATGCATAACTAAATAATTAATAGCATCCAATCCAATGATTAATTTGTTTAATATTTACTTTTGCGTTAAATAAACTTTATATAAATTATCCATTTTAATTTACTTAAACAAAACAAAAACTAGGTTTTGTTAATAAAAAAGAAATTGTTTAGCACAAGATTAATTTGTTAAAAAAAAATTAATTTAACAAAATACAGACACACACAAACACTAGAATTTCGAAAATTCAACCTTTTGGTTGAAAACACTAAACTAAACACTAAACTTAAATTATTATTATACGTATATCGAAGTTTAAATAAAAACATGTACAATATATGTATGTATAATTACAAAAGCAGTCGCAGTTCAATACTATTTCCAATGATCACTTATTAATATTACCGTCAGACTAAAAGAGTAAAAGTTTAAAATTGTAAATGAAAAAAATATATTTTTGTTGACTAAGCAATCGAATTGTATCGAACATTCGCCGAATTTTCGTATATATACATACATACAAATTAACTATTAACTTTACTGGAGAAAAAAAAAAACAAATATTACTGAAATTTATATGTGGACATGTATTTGTCTAATGTCTAAAGCGTGATTTACACGTTCCAACAATGTTTCCCAACAAAAAATGAAGAGATTAGTATATCGCGAATTTCATTTGAAAGACAAGAACAAATATATAAACAAACAAAATTTTGTTGGACTTTTTTTTCTTTTTTTTCCAACTTTGTTTCCATAAAATTTTTTTTTTGACTATAAAATATACTCGACCCGAGTATATTTTATGGAAACAAACAACAACAAACACATTAAAAATGGCGATTTGTAAAATTTTTATAGCGCTTTATTTTTATTTTATTAAATTTTTATTTAAAAATTAAAATTTACGTTCGAACAATTTTCATTTTAGCCAAGAAAAGTCGTAATTTTGATAAATGAAGTGGTATCGCTGCGGCATTCGCCAAAAATTACATTGTCGATTTTATACCGCCAAAAAATTATAGCATGCCCGACATTTTTGTTTTATTTTTTTATAAATTTTTGTTTAAAAATGGAAGTTTACTTTCGAAAAGCTATATTTTAGCCAGAAAAGTTGTAATTTTGAAACATAAAGTTGTATTATCGCCCTATTCGACATCATAGATTTTATACCGCCAAAAAGTTATAGCATGACCGACATTTTCGTTTTATACTTTTCTCTTTTTATCGCATGTAAATATTTTCTATTGCGTGTAGCTCTAAGTCTCAACAAAAAAAAAGTTGGAAAACATTGTTGGAACGTGTAAATCACGCATAAAGATACTCGATGTATAATAAATGATATGAATTTAAATAAAAAAATGTATATATATATATATATATATATATATATATATATATATATATATATATATATATATATATATATATATATATATATATATATATATATATATATATATATATAAAATGCATATACATTATATAATATACAATATAAGCACATAATTATATAATTATATTATAGTACATGTACATTAAATTGTTAATGAAATTAAAAATACAATACATATTACTAAAGATATTGGGTGTATAAGTGGAAACATAGCATTTTTGATCAAATACATCTTTATTAAAATGAAACTTGTTACAAATGTAAATAATCAAAATATTCACCGTTACTATCTATGTTCTTTTGCCATCTATCAGTTAGTTGATGGTTACCTTCGCGATAGAAACTTGGTTGGAGGCAAAATTTTCATCGAAAACGCTAGTCTAGGTTCAAGGAGTTCATAAGCATGAATATTGAGCTTTGCAACGGATGGAGATGGCTAAGTAGCGAGGACCAACCCATGATTTTCTTCGTTTAGGACTATCGTATAGAATCCATTTTTCATCTTCAGTAATGATTTTGTTCAAAAAATTCAATTTTTTGTAGCGAGAAAGGAAATTCAAACAAATGTCGACTCTGCGGTTTTTGTTCCCTTCGATAAGCTCATGAGGATCCTTTTTCCTTCCTTGTGGATCTTTCTAACTGCATGCAATCGATTTGAAATTGCTACTTGAGTAAGTCGTAACTATTTTCCTAAGTTATTTTTGAGGTTGACATGGGTTTTCATCAGGTAAAGCTTGAAGTTCTCGGTCTTCAAACTGTTGAAGGTTAAAATTTCCATCACGAAACTTCGTAAACCACTTTCTAACAGTTGAAGCACCAACAGGATTATCTCTCCAAGCCGAATTAATTATTTCCGTAGCTACGGCAGCATTTTCTCCCAGTTTAAAACAGAATAACATTGACACTCCTAAATTTTGCTTTGAATTATCCATTTCTCAAAAATTTGATACAGACTGAACAATAGCTTATATTTGACTGAAACTTGTGTTATATTAACAACAATGACTAAGCTACATACACCTAAAATGGCGGGCGAATTGAATGCGTTTAACTATGTTTTTGATACCAACCAACTTCAGTGTTTTGTTTCCACTTATACACCTATTACTTAAATCATTAGCTAACAAAGGGAATTCCTCTCTTCCGCTCAGTTTTTAATTTACCCATTCATATAAACCTCAAAGTATTATTCAAAAATGTATTTTATTTTTTATTGATTCTAATTACTTTTACAGCCACATGACAAAAATGTACACACAGATATTATTGAGGTTAGCAGTGATACATTTGCTGTTTTCAACAAATACTTTTACAAAAGAAATTCGAAATGAGTCATGCTGTTATCCAAATCTGCAATTATCGAATAATTATAAAATAACATCACCTTTGTAATATATTTTAATAAAGAAATAATGAAAATGCGTGATGAGTAGGTAAAAGCATTTATTAGGTAGGTAGTTCGAAATGTAAATGATATCATTATTTACAGCGATTGCGTTCATAAATATTAAAAGCAAAAAGCATTCATAAACTTGCATCACGGTTTTCTGCCCTGATATGATATATGCTGCTCACCCTGTGTCACTGTTACACTTACAATATCGTTACAATGTAAAGTTTACGATATTACGGAAAACTAACACGGCTCAAAGTTAAAGTTTGGATAAAATCATTGCGTTCCGAAAAAACAGTAGACTAACGGAAACTACAAAGTAATAAGGATGATCAACAATAACCACAACAAATAACAAGATATTATTTTTATTTTTTATCTCGTTTTTTTATATTTACATTTTTATGTGAGTGTAAATTTCGCCATTGTGTGTTACCATTGTATTATTACTCTCGATTTGACTTCTTTTCGCAAAACTTGTTAAATAAATAAATTAAGTGCCAATAAGGTTGTTGCCTATTGAATATTAAATTAAAAGGACTTTTTAATTTAACTAATGTAAGTACTGCTCCTTTCTGTAAAGATTTTTTTTTTATAAGTTGTTGTGCCTGCGTGTCGAAACAACACGCTAGCAACACGACGTCCGTTTTTACGGAAAATTTTCATATTTTATTTTGCGTAGTACGCTAAATTTTTAAACGCGCTTGGCACGAAACAAAAGTACGTACATTTTTTTTCTGCCTCTTTATACATAACGTAACATAAAATACTCACATAATTTAATTTTATCGTTAATGCTGAAAACAGATGAGCAGAATTTCTGCTAGCAGCGCTGCCGGCAGAATTTCAGGTGAAATACATGAGCGTCTTTTTTTGACAAGCAGATTTTTTTTTTATTTCTATTTTGATTTGTCAAAGTGTTTGGATGTGTTTTATGAGCGATTTTTTTTTTTTTAAATGAATTCATTAATTAAATTTGATTATTTTAATAAAATGCTAATGATTTATTTGTGCTATTGTTCATTCTTAAAAGTTGTAAAGTTGTGCGAGAAGCATAAAACGAAAAATAGGCGAATGTGGACTCGGCCAATTTTTACGGAGAATGAAAAGGAGCTGCACGGCTTTTTTTCTCAAATTTTTCTTGTGGTTAAAGAAAAAGATGAGGAGCAATTTAGAAAAGCGACCCGTATGGGCATACCACAGTTTGAAATTTTAAATAATTTGTTAAGCCCATACCTGAAAAAAGAAAATGTTGTTCGAAATTCGATTGATCCAGAATGCCGATTGGTTATAACATTAGTGTAAGTATATATTTTTAAAATAAACATTTCGTTATGTAAAACATTGTGAAGTCAATTATAAATATGTGTATTTAATTTCAGATATTTGGCACATGGTGCAGCCTGGCAGGTGTTGGCGTGGTCTTTCAGAATAGGTGTGTCAACTATCCGGGAAATTATATTAGAAGTCTGTGAGGTAATTTGGGACCAATTGCGCGACATTTACTTGTCGCCTCCTACAGAGCAGGAGTGGCAGAAAACAGCTAAAGATTTTTATAAAAACACCAAAATGCCAAACGTAGTTGGAGCAATCGACGGCAAACGTATTGCTATCAAATGCCCACCACACGGTGGCTCGTTGTATTACAATTACAAAAAATACAACAGTATCGTGCTAATGGCTGTATGCGACAGCAATTATTTGTTTTCGGCTGTTGATATCGGAGCATATGGCAGCCAAAGTGATGGTGGAATTCTGGAAAAAAGTGCATTTGGCGAACAAATTTTAAAGGGCACTATCAACATTCCAAAAGCAATGATATTGCCAAATACAAATGAGGAATTCCCGTGTTATTTCATCGGGGATGCAGCTTTCCCATTACGAAAAAATTTGATGCGACCTTATCCTGGGCGGCTTCTTCCAAAGGACAAGGAAGTCTATAACAAAAAATTATCCTCAGCTAGGGTTAAAATAGAAAATACGTTTGGCATTTTGACTGCAAAATTTCGAGTACTTACAAATTCGCTAAACGTGTTTCCAGAGAACGCCGAAAAAATTGTTCGAGCAACAGTAGTGCTCCATAATTTTATCAAACTACACGATTCCTCGAACTATATTTCTATTAACTTTGTCGACCATTTTAATAATGAAGGAGATCTAATAGAAGGCAGTTGGCGACAAGAAGTCAACCCTTTGCCACAATATAAATTTGCGACGCGATTTAATTCAACAAGGGATGCATTTTCAATAAGAGATCATTTAAAGGATTATCTTAATAATGTACGTAATTCAGAAAATATGTAAATAAAACATTTTTTTTAAAACAAAAACAGTTTAATTAATTAATTTATTTATCATGATATAAATTTTGTGTCAATACACTAAGGACGTCCATTTGCAGCTGTGCAAATCTCATTGGAGACATATTTGCCTGGTCTACTTGGGCAGCGATTCCTTTAAAAAAAATTTGGGCTGGGGATTCCGGCGGCTGTGGAACTGCAAACGTGGTTTTGGCTAAAGAAATAATTTCAACCATTTCTTTAGTTGCCGATTCTAACGCAGAACCCACTTTATTCATTTTATTTGAATTTGGCGTTCTTGACGTGGACGTTCCTACTGACGAACATTCGCTAGCTTGGGTATCGTTATTAGAATTGTCCCCGAAATTTAAAAATTCGACGTCTTCCATAAAAACTTCTTCTTCATCGTCCACCTTTGTATAATTTCCCGCGGTTCTACAAATATACAATGAAGGATAAAAAGATAAATAAAAGATTTTGGAATAAAATTGTTTAGATTTTACCTTTCATTTGCACTATCCACATCCTTTAAAAACATTAACGGTTTCAGCCACTTCCACTCTTTTTTGGGGCTGGTTGCTTTACTTCCTGAACTTAGATTTTCCTTTTTAATTTCTCGTTGAAATTTGTCCCGCAATGTTTTCCAGCGTTGTTTCACCTTTTCAACTAAAAATAAAAATTGTATTTATACATAATAAGTATTTATAAGGATTTGGTTACTTATGCCAAATTAGATTTACCAGAAAACAGCAATAAAAGTTGATTAAATCAAAAAATAACATGGTATTATTGTTTTTTGCCACTTTTTGGCAAATCGAATTTGGTATTAAATATATTTGTTTGTCAAAAATATTAAAACTACTTACGTGGAATTTTTAGTTCTACAGCCAGTTCATTAAACAATTTATCGCGTAAATATACATTTTTATATTTAGCGTCTTTTTTGTCGTATAAAAATTTTTGTTTTCGCACAAACTCAATAAGTTTTTCTTCCATTTTGAGAAATGTCATAATATTTTGAAATAACAAAAAAAAAAAGCAAAAAAAAAAGAAAATAATAGCATGAACACAGTTACGATTCTTATTTTTTTTTTTTTTATGTAGTGTCAGCCTGTTCTGCGGCAGAAAAATTAGAAATAGAGACACAAAGCAGAATTCTGCTCGGAAAGCAGAATTCATGTATTTCATGCCGTATAAACGTGTGTATTCTAATTTTTCTGCTTGCAGAATTCTGCCCATCTGTTTCCACCATTACATATTATTATTTTTCAACACACAAACGTACTTGGAAAATCATACACAATAACCGAAAATATCAACGGCAACGGGAGCCACAACAATAACGACAGCTGAGAAGAAAAATTACAAGAAACAAACGTACGAATATTTAAGGGAAATCAAATATTTCCATTAACAAACATCACAATAACTACCAAAAGTGACCATTTTCACCATACCATCAACACCGTTTATTAAAACAAAAACACAGGGCACGTACACATACTGTGCCACGTCGAACGAGCATTAAACTAAAACAACGGGATATTATACAGTGCTGCGAAAAAAAAAATTGGGCAAACATATTTTATTACAAATTGGAGTCTTTTTTTTTTGCTAAAATTACAAAACTTTTGACAGCAATTGGCTTATTGTTTCATTTTTAATACATGTATGACCTAATTTTTGAAAACAAAAATGTACCTGCCATTTAGGGGGAAAACCCGAAGAAAATCAAAATATTCAAAATACGTTGATTGGAGTTAAAGTAATGGAATAAATTAAACACTTATTTTTTAATTTTTTTTTTGTTTTTTAATGATTTATAGAAATTCTATCTTTAATATTAATATTTTGTTGGACCGCCATTTGCTTTTATTACAGCGATACACCTCTGATTCATTGTATTTGATAAATTTTTCAAAGTCGTAGCAGGTATGGATTCCCAAATCGTTATCAAGAAACATTTTAAAGCTTGAATTGATTCTGGGCGCTTTCTTGCTACTTCTAGTTTCATTATAGACCAAATATTTTCTATGTAATCTAAGTCTTTTTTACCTTTATATGAAGAGATGAGAAAAGTAAAAAGTTTTTTAACAAACTACACTGCGCCAATTAAAAAACGGAACAGAAATTTTCTTCGAAAAAATACCCAGATTTGAACACTTGTATCTTGGTGAAATAACACCTTTCATAAAAAAATGTTTGTTTCTAGTTGAAGGAAATTTTGTTTTCTTTTCGATACTGGAAACCGTTTTATTTTATTTTGTTTTTTTATGATTTTTTTGAGTAAAACAAAAGGTGTCTAAAAAAACAAAATTTGATGCTGTTTGAAACTGTAAACGAACTTGCTCGATATTTCATTCAAAAATCCAAATCGGCCATTTTATAGAGAATTTAGAAACAAAAAAATTTCTGTGCGGCCACTCCTTGTCGAGTTATTGAAGTTTTAGAGAAAACGTATCAAAAAGCGTATACACGTTAACAAATACATTTTTTTATCTTGTAAACTACGCACTCTACGATAAAATTTTGAGCCACATTTTGATATGAGGCGTAATTTTGGTGATCCAAAGTCAAGCAGAAAATATGTTTTTACAGTGAAAAATATGATTTATTTCATAAGGTATATTGCAAACAAAATCCTTTTAAACTTTATTCAAGGAATTTTCAATAACTAACCCGCATTACTTCATAAATACGCCGTGTCATATTTTATTATTATTATTATTATTGGAGGGCCATGCGGGCGATCAGTCACTTCGCACTGCGACCTAAAAGATCTATTGTGCTGGACCCTGCTTAATTATCCGTCCAGTCAATATTCAGGTTCCTAATGAACCTGACAATACTGCCTCCCGGTACGTGATACATACTATCTGGGATTATTGCTCTCCCTCCTAGATGTTTACTACAGCATGTAGTTCCGCTAGAAAGACGGTAGCATTGGAGCTCAAGGACCTCGAGAGGGTTGTCCTACTCCCGTAGATTCCTACTCCTGCCCTGTATTTCGATTGATTTTACTTTTACGAGTTGCTGGGAATTGCAAATCGCATGTAGGTCACCCAGCTTTACTACAGGAAGGCTAAATAAAACTGGAGGGTGCCTGGTATACAAAGTCCGCATATTTTGGACTGATTAACCTATCAGCCATTCATCCATCGGCATATGCTATTCTACCTTAGATTAGGGTTTTTTGTCAAGGTTTTCTTCTTTAGCGCCGTACTTTAGCCTGTGCCAAATCGCCAAAAATGTGCCAAATGGCTTTAGTTACCATTGGTTGCCACGAGGAGGCAGCACGTATACTTGCGAATTGTGAACAGGTTACCCCTTACACAATTGTACTCATCACGCAGCTGCCTAATACAAGACCAGAACAGCTCACGCGATGTGCACCCTACTGGAAGCTTACAGAGCTGGTAGATTAATCTATGTACTTAACTTTGGTCCCCCTCCAATAGACGCCAAACCACCGCCGTGTCATATTTAAAATATTGCGTATTTGTTGCATGGTGATTTGTTGCCATAAAGCGTCTCGAAGTTCCTGCAAATTTTTTGGTTGCCTTGTCCGTTTTCTTACACGCCGTTGTAACATATCTCAGACGTGTTCTGTGGGGTTTAAATCTGGACTTCGCGGAGGATGGCTTATTAAATTTATGCCGTGCTGTTGCAGAAATTGGCGTGTGTTTAGAGCTGTGTGCGGCCGGACATTATCATGCATAAAAAAAAAATCCACGCCCAATTTGCCTTTTTATGGAAAGCATATGAAGCCTTAAAATTTCTTCCACGTATCGAGCTGATGTTAAAGCTGCGGATGTGGTATTATTACCAAATCTGTCTTGCAATTTCAAGAAATACCCGCCAAAACTATCACCGAACCTCCATGAAATGTTAGACTGGCATCACGTAATTAGGGTGTAATCGTTCTCCTAATGAACGCCCTACTCTGCATCAGCCGTCTGATGCATACAAATTGAACCGCGATTCATCCGAAAAAAGGACCTTACACCACAGTCCCTCCTAGTCCAGTTGCCATACTGCAACGCGTAATTTATTCTTTGTCCACGGTGATTAGCAGTCAGATACGGAACTCTGACAGGTCGACGTGATCTTAGTCGATAGCTCGATCTTCTCTTGATGTAGCTTTTCATGGTCGACCAGACCCTTCGCGCCGACTCACATTGCCTTTTTCTAAATATCGATGCCAAGTCCGGTTCACAACAGACACACTAATATCACAGATTCGCCCAATTTCCCGATAAGTTTTACCGGCTTCAACTAAAGGCACAATTTTTGTAGCACGAACGAGTAATTGTCCTTCTCGATTCATCTCGCTTGACTCTTCAAATAGCTATGCGATAAATTAAATTATTGTTTTCCGTAAAATAACGTAAAATTTAAAGTGGCTCAAAATTTTATCGTAGAGTGCTTAGTTTACAAGATAAAAAATTGTTCTTGTTAACGTGTATACGCTTTTTGATACGTTTTCTCTAAAATTTCAATAACTCGACAAGGAGTGGCCGCACAGAAATTTTCCTAGTATTATTTTGCAAGGTTTCTAAATTCTCTATAAAATGGCCGTTTTGAATTTTTGAATGAAATATCGAGCAAGTTCGTTTACAGTTTCAAACAGCAGCAAAGTTTTTTTTTAGACACCTGTTGCTTTACTCAAAAAAGTCATAAAAAAACAAAATAAAATAAAACGGTTTCCAGTATCGAAAAGAAAACAAAATTTCCTTCAACTGGAAACAACAATTTTTTTTTGAAAGGTGTTATTTCACCAAGATACAAACGTTCAAATCTGGGTATTTTTTCTAAGAAAATTTCTGTTCCGTTTTTTAATTGGCGCAGTGTATTTATGTTTATCTGAAAGTCAATTTTTCTATCTAATATTCAAAATTAATAACTCACAACTTTGGCGGTTAGGGACGGATCGTTGTCCTGTTGAAAAATAAATCTGCAAGCCTCGCCAAAAACGTTTAACACAGAAGGCTCAAATTCGTTATGTAGTACCTGCAGATAAACAGCTGCGGTAATTTTGGAACTAAGGAAGCACAATCAACTGGTTACATTTCCAGAAAAGTATCCCCAGACTATACCTCCTTCATTTGCCGGTGGAAGTCTTAAAATACATTCGTTGCTAAGCCTCTCGCGAGATTCTCTCCTTACGAGAATTCTTCCATCTAAAACATGCAGCGTGAATTTTAATTCATCGTAGAAAATCACATCATTCCACATCTCTTGAGTCCAAGAAACATGCTCCTGGGCCCATAGCAAACGTTTTTTTTTTCAATCAAAAAAAAAAGTGAACTCAGGCTTCTGGACTGGTTTAAGTGCTCTCAAGCCAGCTTTAACAAGTCTTTTTCTCACTAAGCTGGCTGAAATTTGTTTTCCCGTTGCTCGCTCAAGATCCCCTTTTATGTCCGATGAAGTTTTAAAACGGTTCCGACGACATTGTAATATTAAAAAATGATCTTGCACTGGCGTTGTCTTTCTGGGCCTTCCAGAGCCTTTCTTTCTTTGTGTACTGCCCATCTCTCGCACTTTTTTAATATTCCACGCCACAGTACTTTTAGGAATATTTAATCTTTCTACTATTTCACGCGTGGTTAATTTTTCTCGCCAAAATCAACATATTGCTTTTACACTGCTCACTAGCTTCACCATACCACGACACCTTCTCAAAAACCTATCGCCGCCTGAGAGAGACCGGAAACTTGCATTTTCAAGAGCTTCGAGTGAATGGAGGCAACATAATGTTGTAATGGATGAAACAATATTACAAGCTTTTGATGAGGATCCAACAACAAGTATACGAGTTGTTGCTGAAAGACCTAACTTATCAGTTTGGAAAGTTTGATTGGTTCTTCGGGCAGATAACAGGCATGCATTCCGTTACACTCCTGTTCAAGGTAATTAATACACAACTTGCTTATTGTTAAATGTCACGAAAAACAATTTTTAATTGATTTCAAATCCCAATGAGGTTTTCACTAGTCTATTCAAGTAACTTTTACTTTCATTAATTTTATTGATTTTTAACTGTGTTTGTGTTTGCAAAAAGTTTAATTGTTAACTTTTCTTCTTTTTGGCTCAGTTTACAGAAAGAATGTATCGTTTTCGTGCAATTATCATAAACTCACGGATTTAACTAATTGTTTCAGGTCTCGAAGAGGGTGATAATGCTAGACGGCTGGAGTTCTGCAGATTTATACTGCATACAGATGTTGAAGATGGTGACTTTTTGAAAAGAATTTTGTGGACCGATGAATCAAATTTTAGCCATGAGGGAATAGTGAATCTGCACAATCTGCACCATTGGGAAGAAAAGGGCCAAAATCCTCACAAGAAAAGGCAGATATCTTTTCAAAGAAAATTTAGTGTCAACGTTTGGGCTGGTGTTATTGGTCGAAACCTTATCGGCTCATATTTTTTGCCAGAACGCCTGACCGGAGATGCTTATCTTAAATTCTTACAAAATAATTTACCTGAACTTGTATTACCAGCTTTAGAAGAAGGTGTGCCGGTCGCCTTTCAAAATGACGGCTGTCCAGCACATTACAAACGAACGGTACTAGAGTACCTAGACAATTGTTTTCCCAACTCATGGATTGGTAGAGGCGGGCCTATCTCTTGGCCGGCACGGTCCCTAGACCTGACACCCCTCGATTTCTACATCTGGGGACGTGCAAAGGAACTAGTTTATGCAACAGAGGTTTCCACAAGAGAAATTTGAATGTAACGAATCACCGCCGCATTTGAAACAATGAAAGCAGAAATGCAACTTCGGACAACACGGTTGAGATAAGAAAAAGGTATCGTGCTTGCATACGAAGTAGAGGAGGACAGTTTGAGTAAATATTGTAACTCATGTTTAATAAAAACATAATAAACATAAAAAGTATTTTCTTGACCCTGACCCTCGCAAACTTGTATCTTTTATTTTGACCAGATTATAAATGACTTTTGTAACATGTACCATACCGTTGGAAAGGTTATAAACTAGAAAACTTTTTAAAATAAACCTAAGTTCAAAATAATGTTTATTTTTTTTATATTGAATTTAGAAGTTGAAATTTTTCATTTATATTATTATTCAATGGTCTTTTTTAATTATGTTTTGGTTGATAGCTTCTTTATAGACCACTATTAAAAATTGTTTCTCGTTTTTTCTCCTCTATTTTATTCTGCCAATATTTCGGTTTTGTTGACCATTTTCAAGGCTTATATCTATTTTAATTTACAAATGTACATTTTTTTATAAATAATATATCTAATTAACACAGTTTTACAATCATATAAAAAAATATAAAAATATATACATATATCAAAAACAAGAATACAGCAATGTTCAATTACTTACAAAATATTTTCTAATCGTTACACGATTCAAAAATCAAACTTTTTTGAATGAATTGTAAAATTCAAAATCAAAAACACAATAGTAATTTGTTTTTTTCCGCTATCCTTGACCTAATATCGAACTCAAATTACTATGAACAGCTGATTTTTCAAAATATAAACATAAATACCATACGTAATAGAATTTGGACTACATTGATGTTTGTAAAATAATTATATTTTGGAAAAGGCCAAACAAATCATTTTTTGCAATTTTTTTATTTTGAATAATTTTTAATTAAATTAATATAAATACTATGTAATTTATTGGTGTCAACTTTATAATTAACTGGACCTTTTGCCAACCATATATGACACGCTTCCTTAAATTGTCTTTTATGTTTTTTATTTTCAAAATCTACGGTTTTTACATTTTCAAAATCAAACTCGTGGTTATTTTCATGAGCGTGTTTTACCAGAGCTGACCTGTATTGATTTTGTTGTGATATGTGTTGTCTTGCTATGTTGGTGACGTCCCTTTTATGTTGCTCTATTCTTTGGGCTTTTGTTTTACTTGTTTCCCCAACATAACAAGAATCACAATTTTTACATAACACTTTATACACTACACCACTTTTCGTTTCATTTTGAATTTTGTCTTTAGTATTCGAGTATATGTCTGTGGATGATTTGCAAATAATTTTATTGGCGATCAAAAGGTTGTCCGAATTCAGTTTTAATGTTCTTGAAATTTTCTCCGTTAGATTTGGTACATATGGTAATGTACCAAATTTAACATCATTTTTAATTTTGGTTTCTTTCTTTTTATACGTATAAAGCGTTTTATTAATTAATTTCTTTATTAATTTCGTAGGGTAATTGTTAATTTTAAGTATATAAGTAATTTTGTTAAGCAAGTTTTTCCTAAACTGTATGTCCGTTAAATATAAGGTCCTTTTTATAAATGAGTGTGCCACATTTGTTTTCATTTTGTACGGATGATTTGAGATAAAATTTAGTAATGTGTCCGAAGCTATGTCTTTTTTGTACCATTCTGTCTTAATTTTGTTTCCAAATCTATGTAATTTTAAATCTAAAAATGTTAAAATATTATTATTTTTTTTTCCACTGTAAATTTTAATTTTTCGTGAAACCAATTAAATACATTTTGTATTTTTTCTATATTAGACTCTACTGTAGACAATATTATATCGTCTACATATTTATAAATAAATGTCGGTTGTAGTTCTAATATAGGAAGATTTTGATTGAATAATTTTTCCAAAACAATGTCGGCCAAAATAGGTGATAGTGGGTTTCCCATTGCGAGTCCAAATTTTTGTTTGTAAAAAGCCCCTTGGAATTTAAAATAATAATTATCAATTATACATAAATCCAATATTTTAAAAAATTCACATTTTGTCAACACACAATCATCCGAAATTTCATTCCATCTTTCCGAAATTGCGATTTTTGAAATTTCTATCGGAATGTTAGTAAATAATGCTACCACATCTAATGATGCTAAAATTTCCCCTTCCCCAAGGGTGATGTTTTTTATTGTGTCTTTAAATGAGTATGAATTTTTGATATTGAATTTACTACTATTCGTCAAAGGTTTTAAAATTTTACAACAAAATGTTGATAAAAAATATGCCGGTGAATTAATAGTTGACACTATTGGGCGAAACGGTACATTATATTTGTGGATTTTTGGCAAACCATAAATTCTAGGTGCAACCGGACTGTTAATTTTCATCGATAATTTACATTGATTACTAATCAAATTTTTATTTTTTAATTCATCTATCATTTTGTAACATTTCTTATTAATTTTGGAAGTCGGGTCGTTTTTCATATACATTTACACATTTTAAAGACTTTCGAAGCTCAAAAGTCATTTTCTTGAAACCAGTTGTACCAAATAATGATTCATTTAGAATAAAAACACATTGCAGAATACAATAAAAGTTATTTCGTGCTATTATAATGACAAACAAAAAAAATATGACGATTTAAAGGCGAGATTTCGGGTGATTTAAATAAAAAACGAAAAAAAATCATATCTCAATTACCGTGACACTTACTACGTAGGGTGTATGGGTGAAAACTAGCTAATGATCCACCCAATCCCCCAACAAATTCTTTTGGTCAATGTTCCAAACACCCTGTATATAGTATACTTATTAGTATTTGGTAAGCGATAGGTAAAGATTAAAAAGGATGTTTTGAGAAAACCTGATGATGAGCGGTCCATACGCTCGAAACTAGTAGTTTTATAATTATTACAAATAAAATAAATATTCACAATAAAAGAAAGTTATAAATTTTAAAACTTTTGTTTTTACAAAAATTGAGAAAATTTGGAAATTTATTATTAAAAAGGAATTAAAAAGTGATTTAAAAAGTGTTTTTGTGGAAATAAAAAGTAAAAATGAATAGTAAAAATGTACGAAATGAAAATTATACGTGTACAGTAAAATTTGAGAATAATTTATATCAAGTGATTTTGTGAATTTTTATTAATAAACTGTGTTGTAATAATTTTTATGTGAAATAAATAAATTCTTTGGTGATAAATTAAATTGATTTTGTATTATTCACAATCCAGTGATACGAACCTTAATTGACAAGGCAAAATCGTAACAATTGGTTTGTAGATGTGTATGCATATGTATCTATATTGTATATATTATAATAGTATGGTTAGTGTAGCGGTTGTCCTGAAGCAGCTAGTAGTAGTTACATTGTTGTTGTCTGATGATGTAATCGTTTGAACAGACGCATTAATAATTTCAATCAAGGTCTGATTTTCTTCAGCTCCAGCTAATAATGATCTTGCGCATATTTTTACTTTTGAAAAAACCTTTTCATTGGGGTTTAACATTGGCGAATATTTTTTTTTTTTTTTTTTTCCTTTATTTAATATTACAACTGATTTACAAATCATTTAGTAATTTATCTTTCTTAAATGAAGATTCACATTTGACGGGCAGTAGCCCAATGGTTACTCCCGTTTGAATTTACATAGTAATTATTTTTCTCTATCCTAATGAAATACAACTGCCTAATTCCAAAGGTTTCTGCCTTTGAAGTCCTGTTACTGCATTGGTGGTATCCAACAAACTTCGTATGTCTGCATTTTGGTGCCGAGATATCCGCTGAATGTGTTTCTTCGCATGATTTTGTATTTCTTCACTTACATATTCCATGTTTAAGTCCCTATGGAGGTTATCATTTCTAATGTAACATGGTGCGTTTACAATGCCACGCAGCACTTTGTTTTGAAAACATTGAATCATTTGTACATTTGTCTTCTTGGTACAACCCCAAAGTTGAATACCGTAGGTCCATACTGGTTTAAGTATTTGCTGATATAATAGCAATTTGTTATGTATTGTAAGCTCAGAGTTTCTACCTATTAGCCAATACATTTTCCTATATTTAATGTTCAATTCTTCTTTTTTCTTTTTAACATGCTCTTTCCATCTAAGCTTGCAATCGAGAGTCATGCCGATGTATTTGGCTGTATTTGCATTTGGAACCGGCCTTGAATTAAGTTTCATTGGAATCCAGTTAACTTTCTGGTTTGTGAAGTTTACGTGAACCGATTTTGCTTCGTTTAGGCTAATGCGCCATTTCTTTGTCCAGCTACTCACTGTGTCGGTTGCTTTTTGAAGTTTGGTCGTTGCTTCTGATATACACTTTCCAGTCGCCAGAATAGCTGTATCTAATATGGCGACTATGGCGACAAAAAAAAACCAATGTGTGTATGCTGTTTGCAAATAGGTTTCGAATATTAGCTGTTTTATGAATAGCAGCGTTGTCGAGTCTTCCATGCGTTTTCGATGTTGATCTCGTCAAACTTGGAAAAAAATGCCGTAATAAATTGAGAAAAAATGACAGTGTTAACATTAGAATTGGATATTACATTTATATGCACAATTCCCTGACAATTCATAGCGGAAATTAGCGACACATTTCTGCCTCTAACCGATAACAATTTTAGGCGGGCACTTGTGTTAATTTTTGATCGAATTTTGGACCGCCTTAGATGGTAGTTAAAGCCACTTTCATCAACAAATATTATTTTTTGTCGATCTTGTGGAGCATTTTGAGAAAAATGCATGGCATATATTTTTCGAAGATCGATAGTTCGTTCATCATTTAGACGATTAACCTCAAGTTGTGCCAGTTTTAATATTATCCTGAGCTTATTTAAGCCGTTTTGAATCGAAGAAATGCTTAGCACTATGTCAGCCGATTGTTGCAATTTTTCTTTTATATTTTTTAGGGTTATTGCTGGATTTTCCTCTACAATTTGCTCAATTTTATTTAAAATATCCTCTGTAATTTTAGAGAATCTTTTGCCACCACATGGGAGTTGGGAGCTGGGTGTCGTTTCCGGGGGAATTGGGTGTCGTTTGCGGGGGGAACCAATATCTTACAAATAACGAATATCCAATTAATTTGACATACATTTTCAGAGATATTAATGACCATGTTGTTGAGTTTAATTGATTACGTATACTCTTAGTAATTTTAACTATTGAGTGGTACTTTTCTGAGTTTTGACGCTTTTATAGTTTACATCTTTAAGGCTTGTGTTTGTGAGTACAAATGGAGATAAATGGAAGGAATTGTTGAATTGTAGGATGTTATCAGTTAATTTACTAAGGTTGAGGGGTAGTGTGGTTGTGGAAAATTTGCGGAATTGCTTCAACTACAATATAAAAATAGTTTGAGCTTAACAATAATTTTAAGTTGCGAAAATGACTAATGTGAAGGAAACCATTACAATATGTACACTATCAGACATAAATATTTGAACAACGATAACGTTGTAATGAATATGTCATTATTGAAGACAAAAATAAAAAATAATTTTATGTTAGTATTTTATTAAAATTAGAAATATTTTTATTTTACTTAAACGTAATAAAATTTTAAATTAAAATAAAAATAAAATTAAAATTCAACTGTGAAATTAATAAACAAAACAAAAATGGACACAAGCTCACACGACATAAGTATTCGAACAAATCAATTCAATGTTATATCTAAATAAATTATTACGAATTAATAGTCGCTTTTTATTTAATAATTTGTGCTGAGACCCTTACCATATATTACCGCTTGAAGTCGCCGCGGTACACTTTCAACTAACCTCTGGAGAGTAACAGAGAGAAGAATTAGTCAGATTTATTGCTTTTTTGATCCTGTGGTATCTGATTATCTAATATGGACCAGAGATTCTCTATATGGTTTAAATCGAGCGACTGAGGAGGCTATTCCAATAACTGTACCTTCGATCTCTTAAAATATTCCTTAGCTATACGACTCGTATGCTTAGGATCATTATCCTGCTACATTACAAAATTTCTTTGCAAATTCATTTTTCTTGCGGAATCTCTTATTGCGGAATTATGGTAGTGTACATCCGTGCATCCATGATGCCATTCATTAAATGTAAACTACCACTCCCATGGTACGAGAAACAAACCCATACCATAATGTTTCCACCACCATATAAACGGACGTTTTTAGAACCAACATATTCAAATTTACTCTCGTCCGTCCAAATTATTTTGTTTCAGAATGATAGTGGCTTATTTATGTACTTCCGTTCAAACACTAATTTTTTTTTCGGTGTCTCTCTGAAATTAATGGTTTTTTCCTTTGAATAATTGCTTTCAAGTTTTGCCGAACTAATGTTCGTTGTATTAGAAAATAATTAATAATTAATAATTAATAATTAATAATTAATAATTAATAATTAATAATTAATAATTAATAATTAATAATTAATAATTAATAATTAATAATTAATAATTAATAATTAATAATTAATAATTAATAATTAATAATTAATAATTAATAATTAATAATTAATAATTAATAATTAATAATTAATAATTAATACTTAATACTTAATACTTAATACTTAATACTTAATACTTAATACTTAATACTTAATACTTAATACTTAATACTTAATACTTAATACTTAATACTTAATACTTAATAATTAATAATTAATAATTAATAATTAATAATTAATAATTAATAATTAATAATTAATAATTAATAATTAATAATTAATAATTAATAATTAATAATTAATAATTAATAATTAATAATTAATAATTAATAATTAATAATTAATAATTAATAATTAATAATTAATAATTAATAATTAATAATTAATAATTAATAATTAATAATTAATAATTAATAATTAATAATTAATAATTAATAATTAATAATTAATAATTAATAATTAATAATTAATAATTAATAATTAATAATTAATAATTAATAATTAATAATTAATAATTAATAATTAATAATTAATAATTAATAATTAATAATTAATAATTAATAATTAATAATTAATAATTAATAATTAATAATTAATAATTAATAATTAATAATTAATAATTAATAATTAATAATTAATAATTAATAATTAATAATTAATAATTAATAATTAATAATTAATAATTAATAATTAATAATTAATAATTAATAATTAATAATTAATAATTAATAATTAATAATTAATAATTAATAATTAATAATTAATAATTAATAATTAATAATTAATAATTAATAATTAATAATTAATAATTAATAATTAATAATTAATAATTAATAATTAATAATTAATAATTAATAATTAATAATTAATAATTAATAATTAATAATTAATAATTAATAATTAATAATTAATAATTAATAATTAATAATTAATAATTAATAATTAATAATTAATAATTAATAATTAATAATTAATAATTAATAATTAATAATTAATAATTAATAATTAATAATTAATAATTAATAATTAATAATTAATAATTAATAATTAATAATTAATAATTAATAATTAATAATTAATAATTAATAATTAATAATTAATAATTAATAATTAATAATTAATAATTAATATTTAATAATTAATAATTAATAATTAATAATTAATAATTAATAATTAATAATTAATAATTAATAATTAATAATTAATAATTAATAATTAATAATTAATAATTAATAATTAATAATTAATAATTAATAATTAATAATTAATAATTAATAATTAATAATTAATAATTAATAATTAATAATTAATAATTAATAATTAATAATTAATAATTAATAATTAATAATTAATAATTAATAATTAATAATTAATAATTAATAATTAATAATTAATAATTAATAATTAATAATTAATAATTAATAATTAATAATTAATAATTAATAATTAATAATTAATAATTAATAATTAATAATTAATAATTAATAATTAATAATTAATAATTAATAATTAATAATTAATAATTAATAATTAATAATTAATAATTAATAATTAATAATTAATAATTAATAATTAATAATTAATAATAATTAATTAATAATTAATAATTAATAATTAATAATTAATAATTAATAATTAATAATTAATAATTAATTTTTAATTTTTAATTTTTAATTTTTAATTTTTAATTTTTAATTTTTAATTTTTAATTTTTAATTTTTAATTTTTAATTTTTAATTTTTAATTAATAATTAATAATTTTTAATTTTTAATTAATAATTAATAATTAATAATTAATAATTAATAATTAATAATTAATAATTATTAATTAATAATTAATAATTATTAATTATTAATTATTAATTATTAATTATTAATTAATAATTAATAATTAATAATTAATAATTAATAATTAATAATTAATAATTAATAATTAATAATTAATAATAATTATTAATTATTAATTATTAATTATTAATTATTAATTATTAATTATTAATTATTAATTATTAATTATTAATTATTAATTATTAATTATTAATTATTAATTATTAATTATTAATTATTAATTATTAATTATTAATTATTAATTATTAATTATTAATTATTAATTATTAATTATTAATTATTAATTATTAATTATTAATTATTAATTATTAATTATTAATTATTAATTATTAATTATTAATTATTAATTATTAATTATTAATTATTAATTATTAATTATTAATTATTAATTATTAATTATTAATTATTAATTATTAATTATTAATTATTAATTATTAATTATTAATTATTAATTATTAATTATTAATTATTAATTATTAATTATTAATTATTAATTATTAATTATTAATTATTAATTATTAATTATGCCCGTGTGGGGTTGGCTAGTTCCCCCATCGGGCGCCTCCCCAGGTGGCGGATAGGGGACAGCCCGCCAGATATGGCAGGTACCGGGGAAATCAAATACTCGGGGTGGACCAAAAGCTAGCACACCCAAGCTAAGGTGACACTACATGCGCCGATAGCTGCATGGCTAAGGGGGTGCTTAGTCGCTAGTATGTGAACTCCTAATTTGGCGACATTCGGTTTAAACCCATAGCCTTCCTATGATAACGCAGAGCTCTGTCATAGGTGACCGTTATTTCTCGTGCTACTCGTGGGAACAATTATGGAACAAAAAAATAAACAAACAAACATAGTAAATGGAAGATCTAGTGAGAACACCGCTATACCCGCAGATCTCTTGGGAGCTGCAGTGGGCAGCCAAGCTGCGACGAGCAGTTTTGGGGGTTTAGGTGGCTCGGGAAGCCCGTTTAGAAGAAGTGGCTGTCTGCTAAGGACACCGCCTCAATCACCAGAAAGGGGAAGTCAGGGATTGGAGGACAAAATGCTATCTGCACAAGAGAAAGAGAACGCCGCACCAGTACAGAGCACCAGTGTGGTTAGCGAAGGCAAAGATGGCAATTCGGAACGAGGAAAGGAGGTGACCAGGTCTGAAGCGCATATCTTTGACAGGCATCCTTACATTCCTGAGACGCGAGAGGAAGAAGACAAGCTGATGGTCAGGATCAGACAGATTATGAGGAAAATGCAAACTGCCACTGTAAAGCAGAAAAACATATCCAACGAAGTGAAGAATGGGATCCTGGAACTGCAGGATGCATTTGATGCCCTGGCCAGTAGCAGAATTAAGGCAAGAGCGGCTGAAGCTCTGGTGCCTACCACGACTGGGTCGAAACAACAACACCTTGTTGGAAAGAGTGGCTCTGAAACTCCTCAAACAGTTAGGCAAAAACGGCCCGCTTTAAGCCCGGCGGAGGAGAACAAGGAAAAAAGAGCTAAAAACGGAATAGCTAAAGAGCAAAATGAAATAATATCCAATATGGAGGACACGCCTGGAAGCCAGTGGAAAATACAGGAGTCGAAGAGAAGCGGAAGACTGCGAAAGCTTGCGGCGAAAGAAGGAGAGAGGCAGAAGGCAGCTAGAGATAGTAGCTCGACTCTGCCTGCTGTTATCATCCAAGCAAACCCAACGAAAAGAAAGCGCAAAAGGCCGCGCAAGAGTCGAGCTGATGCGCTCCTGATAAGACCAGCGGGAGACAAATCTTACGCGGAAATACTTGGTGAGATTCGCAGTAAAGTTAATCCGGAGGAAACTGAGGCAGACATCAAGGCCATCCGGCGAACCAGGGCCGGCTGCGTCCTGCTTGAATTTGGACCAAGCAACAGAATCAGAGATGGATTTTGCGGAGCATTAAAAAAGGCCTTGGGAGACAAGGCTAGTCTGCATAGCCTTGAGTCTAAGGTATCATTGGAAATACGCGACCTGGACTGCTATACAAAAAGTGCCGAGGTAGAAGCAGCACTAAAACGAGAAATCCCAGAGCTAGAGGATCAAACAGTAACCGTCTTCCCGAGCTCTAGGGACCAGAAAGTGGCTGTCGTCGAAATGCGGGACAAGTGGGCGTCAAAGCTCCTAAAGCAGGGTAAAATTAAAATTGGCTGGGTGTATTGCCGAGTAAGGAGAAGGGCGGTTGTAACACGATGCTTTAGATGCTCTAGCTATGGTCATATTGCCAAAGATTGTAAAGGGCCAGATAGAAGCAAGCTGTGTTTCAGGTGCTTGGCAGCCGGGCATAAGGCGAAAGGCTGCACCGTCGTGAACCAGTGCATACTTTGCTCAGAGAGGGGAGGGGAAAGTGGAGATCTACGCCATGTCCCGGGTTCAGGTAAATGCGCCGTGTATCGGGACGCACTACAGGCCGCAAAAGACAACTTATGACGCGCATCCTACAGGGAAATATGCATCGAAGCAAAACTGCCGATCAACTTTTGTATCAGTTGGTCGCCGAGAAAAAGATTGATATGCTGCTCCTAAGCGAGCAGTATCAGGATAAGGGGGCCGCACTGTGGTACTCTGACCTTCTTGGTACTGCCGCCATTTGGGTTCCGGATGGAACACAGCAGCTTACGGGATATGGAGTAGGCAGAGGGTTTGTTTGGGTCGAGTACATGGAGGTAAAGTATTTCAGCTGTTACTTTACCCCAAACGAGGCGAGCGCGGACTTCCAGGCAAAGCTGGACGCCTTAGAGGACGAAATTCTTAGGGTGGCTGGACGGGTCGTCGTAGCTGGCGATTTCAATGCGAGGGCTATCGAGTGGGGGATGCCACAGCCGGACGTCAGAGGAAGTCGCATTCTTGAGATGGCAGCGAGAACAGGACTATTAGTGGTGAACATCGGTTCTGTTACGACTTTTCGCCGGCCGGGATATACCGAGACAATCCCAGACATCACTCTGGCATCCGAATCCTTAGTGCCACTCGTCCAAGGCTGGGTTGTCATGGAGGACTACACAGGGAGCGACCACCAATACATTACATTTGAGGTTGGCGGTAAAAAACAAAATCCATTGCGGGATAAACCGGTGCGATGGAATCTGCAAAAGATGGATACCGAGAAGTTCAAAGAAGAGCTGGCGAGAGGTGTACAGAGAACAGGGACGAGAAGTAGGGATGAAAGGTCGATAACCGATAACCTTGTGGCTTCTACAATGCGCCTGATCAATTCCGCTTGTGAAGTATCCATGCCACGGAAAAAACCGCGCCATGACAAGCCAACAGTATATTGGTGGACAACCGAAATTTCGGAGTTACGCAAGAGATGCCTTATGTTACGGCGTAGGGCACAGCGTGCAAAAAACCGCTCTGAGGCAAACCTCATATCGGCAGAGCATAAAAGTTCCAGGAAGCAGCTACGATGGGCCATAAACCGCAGTAAGGCGGCCTGCTGGAAGAGACTGGCTGAGGATATAGACCAAGATCCATGGGGGCTTGGCTATAAAATTGTCACAAAAAAGCTTGGAGCTCAGAAACCGACTGGCGTAATGGACTCGGCTACGATGGAGAAAATTATCAAGGGCCTCTTCCCTAGCCACCCCGAGAGACCTAGGACTAGCTGTGGACGGGCAATAAATGTCCCCCTCTTCTCCGAAGACGAATTAGAAAAGGCGGTATTGGCTGGCAAGGACAAGAAAGCTCCCGGGCCGGACGGGATACCCGGGGAAGTGCTGAAGATGGTCTTTCGGCAAGAGTCAGCTCTGTTGCTGGAGATGTACAACTTACAACTCGTGCTTGGTGTCTGGGGTCTTTAGCTCCTGCTGGAAGCGTGCACGGTTGGTGCTGATTAGGAAGGGTAAGAGTGACCCTGGCTTACCTTCATCCTACAGACCCTTATGCATGCTCGATGCTGCGGGTAAGGTCCTGGAAAGACTAATCAGGGAGAGACTAAAGGCTGCGATAGAGGCTGCGGGTGATCTGTCGCCAAGGCAGTACGGTTTTAGAGTGGGGCGATCTACAATTGATGCTATCCAAGAGGTTGTTTCGGCAGTTAGAAGGGCTGAGAGTCACAATCACTTCTCAAAGCGGATTGTCCTTCTGGTGACACTGGATGTGAGGAATGCCTTCAACACCGCGGCTTGGAGAGACATGATTAGCGTACTTGAGCACACGTTTCAGGTACCGGAATATTTATTGCATATTCTGAATGATTATCTCAACGATCGTAGCATACTGTACGAGACGGAAGAGGGGCAGAAGAAGATGAGAGTCACCGCGGGAGCGGCCCAGGGGTCGGTTCTAGGACCTGACCTTTGGAACGCATTTTATGATGGCCTGCTGAGAGCTGAGATGCCTGAGGAGACACATTTAGTCGGGTATGCTGATGATGTCGCGGCGCTTATTGCTGCCCGGGATACTAAACAGGCCCAATGGAAGTTGAACCAGGTGATGAGGACCGTGAGTAGCTGGATGGCGGCGCATGGTCTAGCACTGGCCCTTGAGAAGACTGAAATTGTTATTCTGACTAAAAGGAGGACCCAAACGATTTTACCCATGTGGATTGGCAGGGAGGTGGTGGAAACCAAATCAGCGGCAAAATACCTGGGGATTATGATTGACTCCAAACTCAACTTTTTTGAGCAGATTCGTCGGACAGCAGACAAGGCTGCGAAGGGAGTTACAGCGCTGAGTCGACTAATGGCTAATGTTGGGGGCCCGAAAGCGAGCAAGCGCCGGCTTCTAATGTCGGCCGTTCAATCGGTCCTGCTCTACGGGGCAGAGGTATGGGCTGATTCATTAAGGAAAGAGATGTACCGCAAGCGGTTAGCACAGGTACAAAGACGGAGTGCGCTGCGGGTAGCCTCGGCATATCGCACTGTTTCTGAAGTGGCAGTTCTGGTTATAGCTGGTGTGACTCCAATGGAGCTACTGGCTAGGGAGCGGAAGGCTGTCTATTTTAGAAACTCAAATATAAGTAGAGAGACAGCAAGCTTGGAGGAGAGGGCCCGCACCATGGAGTGCTGGCAAGCAGCTTGGGAAACAGAGAGCAGAGGCAGATGGACAGCAAGACTCATCGAGAGGGTGAGCGCCTGGACTGAACGGCGGCACGGGGAGGTGGGATACTATTTAACCCAGTTTTTGAGCGGCCACGGCTACTTTCGGTATTATCTACATGGGATGCGGAAGGTTACTTCGGCGGAATGTTTATATTGCCCAGGTTTTTTAGATGACGCGGAACACACGTTCTTCTCGTGTCAGAATTGGGGGGAGCAAAGGAATTTGCTGACGAGGGAGGTGGGACTATGGTCAGTACAGACTGCTGTAGAGATCATGCTCCGTGGAATATACGAGTGGGAACGAGTGGCACACTACGTGGAAACCATCTTGCGGCGGAAGAAGGCGGATTTGGATAATAATCCATAGCCCAGGAGGTAGCTCGTAAGGTAGCATAAAAAACAAAAAAAACTAGCTTGAAGTAATGTGAGTAACGGTTCCAGGCTAGTTTTTGAAGTATGGGGAGGTGTTTTTAGTCGGTAGTCCGGAAACGGGAGTCCGGCACAACGTGCATAAAGGCATTTTCACCTCCCCTCAAAAAAAAAAAAAAAAAAAAAAAAAAATAATTATTAATTATTAATTATTAATTATTAATTATTAATTATTAATTATTAATTATTAATTATTAATTATTAATTATTAATTATTAATTATTAATTATTAATTATTAATTATTAATTATTAATTATTAATTATTAATTATTAATTATTAATTATTAATTATTAATTATTAATTATTAATTATTAATTATTAATTATTAATTATTAATTATTAATTATTAATTATTAATTATTAATTATTAATTATTAATTATTAATTATTAATTATTAATTATTAATTATTAATTATTAATTATTAATTATTAATTATTAATTATTAATTATTAATTATTAATTATTAATTATTAATTATTAATTATTAATTATTAATTATTAATTATTAATTATTAATTATTAATTATTAATTATTAATTATTAATTATTAATTATTAATTATTAATTATTAATTATTAATTATTAATTATTAATTATTAATTATTAATTATTAATTATTAATTATTAATTATTAATTATTAATTATTAATTATTAATTATTAATTATTAATTATTAATTATTAATTATTAATTATTAATTATTAATTATTAATTATTAATTATTAATTATTAATTATTAATTATTAATTATTAATTATTAATTATTAATTATTAATTATTAATTATTAATTATTAATTATTAATTATTAATTATTAATTATTAATTATTAATTATTAATTATTAATTATTAATTATTAATTATTAATTATTAATTATTAATTATTAATTATTAATTATTAATTATTAATTATTAATTATTAATTATTAATTATTAATTATTAATTATTAATTATTAATTAATTATTAATTATTAATTATTAATTATTAATTATTAATTATTAATTATTAATTATTAATTATTAATTATTAATTATTAATTATTAATTATTAATTATTAATTATTAATTATTAATTATTAATTATTAATTATTAATTATTAATTATTAATTATTAATTATTAATTATTAATTATTAATTATTAATTATTAATTATTAATTATTAATTATTAATTATTAATTATTAATTATTAATTATTAATTATTAATTATTAATTATTAATTATTAATTATTAATTATTAATTATTCCCGTGTGGGGTTGGCTGGCTCCCCCATCGGGCGCCTCCCCAGGTGGCGGATAGGGGATAGCCCGCCAGATATGGCAGGTACCGGGGAAATCAAATACTCGGGGCGGACCAAAAGCTAGCACACCCAAGCTAAGGTGGCACTACATGCGCCGACAGCTGCGTGGCTAAGGGGGTGCTTAGTCGTTAGCATGTGAACTCCGAATTTGGCGACATTCGGTTTAAACCCATAGCCTTCCTATGATAACGCAGAGCTCTGTCATAGGTGACCGTTTTTTCTCGTGCTACTCGTGGGATTAGAAATGAATAAAGACAAACAAATAATTAGCGGAAATGAGAACGATGCTTCTCGAATAGCATCACAAGAAGCAGCAAGCTCCATGAATTTACATGGCGAAATGGTGGATTTAACCAGTACGGATGAAACCGTCTTTGGAAGGAGCGGATTGCTACACAGGACCCCTCCACCTAATAAAACAGAAACGGAAGTAAACTCAGGGAACACAGGGAAGGGGAATGATGCTCTACCGAGCAGTGATGATATGCCAGTGACGGAACGGCCTTGCACGCCGGTGAACTGGACGGAGCAGGAAGAGCTGCTGCAGAGGGGCAGGAGCATCATCAGCAAGATGAAGGCTGCAACCAGACGGCAAACAAATGTCTCCAATGACATTAAAGTGGGACTGGTCGAACTTGAAGAGCTGTTTAGCGCCATGGCACATGGTATCTATATACAGAGGAGGTCCGAAGCTGAACCAGCTAAAGTTATCGAGCTGCACCAAAATGTTGGAACTCCAGAGGGAAGCCAGAAGAGACCCGCTACAAGCCCGGCAGACCTGCATAGACAGCAGGAGAAGAGGGTGAGGGACGAAGCATCACATAGTGCAGTGGAAGGGGCCTGGGAAAAACAAAGGTCAAAGAGGGAGAAAAGACGGGAAAACCTGGAGGCGAAGGCAGCGGAGAACGTGAGGACGGAGAGTACCAAGTCCACGACTAATCCTCCTGTGTCCACCTCGACACGGCCTGCCGTTACCACCCAAGTAAGATCAAGGAAGGGAAAGCGTAGAAGGCCGCGCAAGGGCCGACCCGACGCACTCCTTATAAAACCGGCGAAAGGCAAATCATACTCAGAAATATTGAGGGAAATCCGCAGTAAAGTTAAGCCAGAGGAAACCGAGGCGGACATAATGGCCATCCGACAGACCAGAGCTGGCGGCGTCCTTCTGGAACTTGGACCAAACAGCAAGAACAAAGGTGTTTTTTGCGGGGCATTAAAAGCGGCACTGGGAGACAAGGCTAGTGTAGTTAGCCTTGAGTCGAAGGTATCCCTGGAGATACGCGACCTGGACTGCTTTACAGAAAGGGAAGAGGTAGAAACAGCAGTAAAACGAGAATTCCCTGATGTAGAGGAATTGAAAGTGAGTGTTTTCCCGAGCTCAAGGGACCAGAAAGTGGCCGTTGTGGAAATCCCAGACAAGTGGGCGTTGAAACTTTTAAGCCAGGGTAGGATTAAAATCGGCTGGGTGTATTGCCGAGTAAGGAGAAGGGCGGTTGTTACACGATGCTTTAGATGTTCTAGCTATGGTCATATTGCCAAAGATTGTAAAGGGCCAGATAGAAGCAAGCTGTGCTACAGGTCTTGGAATCCGGGCATAAGGAAAAAACTTGCTCCGCCACGATCCCATGCGTACTCTGCACGGAGAGAAAAATAGGAAGTGAAGATATATGCCATGTCCCAGGGTCTGGTAAAAGCACCGTGTATCGGGAAGCACTGCAGGCCGTAAAAAACCGACTACGATGATGCGGATACTGCAGGGAAATATGCACCGGAGCAAAATCGCCGATCAACTTTTGCACCAGTTGGTCGCTGAGAAGCAAATCGACATGGTGCTCATTAGCGAGCAGTATCAGAGTAAGGGGTCTGCATCGTGGTACCCTGACCTTCTTGGTACTGCCGCCATATGGGTTCCGGCGGGGGCACAGCACATTACGAGCTTTGGAGCAGGCAGAGGGTTCGTTTGGGTCAAGAACAGGGAGGTTGCCTACTTCAGCTGTTACTTTACCCCAAATGAGGCTATCGCTGATTTCCAGGAAAAGCTGGACGCCTTAGAGGACGAAGTGGTCAGAGTGGCGCGACGAGTCGTCGTAGCTGGGGACTTTAACGCTAGGGCTATCGAGTGGGGGATGGCACGGCCGGACACTAGAGGAAGACTCATTCTGGAGATGGCTTCAAGAACAAGTCTCTTGGTTGTAAACAGTGGCTCTGTTACAACTTTTCGTCGGCCAGGATATACTGAGACGATCCCAGACATCACTCTTGCGGCTGAGGCTTTAGTGCCACTCGTCCAAGGATGGGCAGTTATGGAGGACTACACAGGGAGTGACCACCAATACATTTCCTTTGAGGTTGTCGGTAAAAAACAGAATCCAGTGCGGGATAAACCGGTGCGGTGGAATCTTCAAAAGATGAACACCGGGCGGTTCGAAGAAGAGCTGGCGAGAGGTGTGCAGAGAACAAGAAGTGCGGGAAATACGGATGAAAGATCGGCATCGGAGACCCTGGTGGCTTCTACAATGCGCCTTATCACTTCCGCTTGCGAAAAATCAATGCCACGGAAAAAACCACGCCATGACAAGCCTACAGCATACTGGTGGACACCCGAAATCTCGGAACTACGTAAGAAATTCCTTATGCTTCGGCGCAAGGCACAACGGGCAAAAAACCGCTCTGAGGCAAACCTGACATCGGCAGAGCATAAAAGCGCTAGGAAACACCTACGATGGGCCATAAACCGCAGTAAGGCTGACTGCTGGAGGAGACTTGTCGAGGATATCGACAAAGATCCATGGGGGTTAGGATACAAAATAGTCACGCAGAAGCTTGGAGCCCAGAAGCCGACTGGGGTAATGGACGCGACTATGATGGAGGGTATCATTAGGGGCCTCTTTCCTAGCCATCCAGAGAGACCCAGGACTGGCTGCGAACGGGCAATAGATATCCCCCTTTTTACTGAGGGGGAGTTAAAAAAAGCTATATTGGCGGGGAAGGACAAGAAAGCTCCTGGACCGGACGGGATACCCGGCGAGGTGCTAAAGATGGTTTTTCGCCAAAAGCCGCAGCTGTTGCTGGATATGTACAACTCATGCTTGGTGTCGGGGGTCTTTAGCTCCTGTTGGAAGAGGGCACGGTTGGTGCTTATTAGTAAGGGTAAGGGCGATCCCACCTTGCCATCATCCCACAGGCCATTATGCATGCTTAATAATGCGGGTAAGATTCTGGAAAGGTTGATTAAAGGGAGACTGAATGCTGCGATAGTTGCTGCGGGTGATCTCTCGCCTAGGCAGTATGGTTTCAGGGTAGGGCGGTCCACAATTGATGCGATCCAAGAGGTTGTTATGGCAGTTAAGAGGGCTGAAAGTCATAATTACTTCTCTAAGCGGGTAGTGCTTTTGGTGACCCTGGACGTGAGAAATGCCTTCAATTCCGCGGCTTGGAGGGATTTGATTAGCGCACTTGAGCAGACGTTTCAGATACCGGAATATTTACTGCGTATTCTAAACGATTATCTGAGTGATCGCAGCATAATCTACGAGACTGAGGAAGGGTGGAAGAAGATGGCAGTCACCGCGGGAGTGGCCCAGGGGTCGGTCCTGGGACCTGACCTCTGGAACGCATTTTATGATGGCCTGCTGCGAGCTGAAATGCCGGAGGAGACACTTTTGGTTGAGTATGCGGACGATGTCGCGGCGCTTATTGCTGCCCGGGATACCAAACAGGCCCAATTGAAGCTGAACCAGGTCATGAGGACCGTGAGGAGCTGGATGGCGGCGCATAGTCTATCATTGGCCCTCGAAAAGACCGAAATTGTCATTCTGACGAAAAAGAGGATCCAAACGAGCATACCCATGTGGATTGGCAGGGAAGTGGTGGAAACCAAACATGCGGCAAAATATCTTGGGATCACGATCGACTCAAAACTCAATTTTTGTGAGCAGATCCGGCAGACGGCGGATAAAGCAGCCAAGGGAGTGACAGCCTTAAGTCGGCTGATGGCTAATGTTGGTGGTCCGAAGGCTAGTAAGCGCCGGCTCTTAATGTCAGCCGTGCAATCGGTCCTCCTATATGGAGCAGAGATATGGGCTGAGACGCTTAGCAGGGAGATGTACCGGAAGCGGTTAGCACAGGTTCAAAGAAGGAGCGCACTGCGGGTAGCCTCGGCCTATCGTACGGTCTCCGAAGTGGCGGTACTTGTGATAGCTGGGGTCGCTCCGATTGAGCTACTGGCCAAGGAACGGAGGGCTGTTTATCTCAGACACCCAAACACAAGCAGAGAAACAGCAAGCTTGGAGGAGAGGGCCCGCACCATGGAGTGCTGGCAAGCTGTTTGGGAAACTGACGGAAGAGGGAGATGGACAGCAAGGCTCATTGTGAGTGTTAGCGATTGGACTGAGCGGGGGCACGGTGAGGTTGGGTATTTTTTGACTCAGTTTCTGAGCGGCCATGGCTACTTCCGGTCGTACCTTCACAGGATGCGGAAGGTTAATTCGGCGGAATGTCTTTACTGCCCAGGCAGTCTGGACGACGCGGAGCACACGTTTTTCTCGTGTCCAAACTGGGTGGAGCAAAGGAATTCGCTGGAGAGGGAGGTGGGACTATGGTCTGTGCAGACTGCCGTGGAGATCATGCTCCGGGGGTTGCACGAGTGGGAGCGGGTGGCACACTACGTGGAAAACATCTTGCGGCGAAAGAAAGTTGACCTTGATAGCGGCTCATAGACAAGGAGGTAGCTCGAATGGAGCATAGGAAACATTAACTAGCTTGAAGTAATGTGAACAACGGTCCCAGGCTAGTTATTGAAGTATGGGGAGGTGTTTTTAGTCGGTAGTCCGGAAACGGGAGTCCGGCACGATGTGCGTAAATGCATTTTCACCTTCCCCACAAAAAAAAAAAAAAAAAAAAAAAATTAATTATTAATTATTAATTATTAATTATTAATTATTAATTATTAATTATTAATTATTAATTATTAATTATTAATTATTAATTATTAATTATTAATTATTAATTATTAATTATTAATTATTAATTATTAATTATTAATTATTAATTATTAATTATTAATTATTAATTATTAATTATTAATTATTAATTATTAATTATTAATTATTAATTATTAATTATTAATTATTAATTATTAATTATTAATTATTAATTATTAATTATTAATTATTAATTATTAATTATTAATTATTAATTATTAATTATTAATTATTAATTATTAATTATTAATTATTAATTATTAATTATTAATTATTAATTATTAATTATTAATTATTAATTATTAATTATTAATTATTAATTATTAATTATTAATTATTAATTATTAATTATTAATTATTAATTATTAATTATTAATTATTAATTATTAATTATTAATTATTAATTATTAATTATTAATTATTAATTATTCCCGTGTGGGGTTGGCTGGCTCCCCCATCGGGCGCCTCCCCAGGTGGCGGATAGGGGATAGCCCGCCAGATATGGCAGGTACCGGGGAAATCAAATACCCGGGGTGGACCAAAAGCTAGCACACCCAAGCTAAGGTGGCACTACATGCGCCGACAGCTGCGTGGCTAAGGGGGTGCTTAGTCGTTAGCATGTGAACTCCGAATTTGGCGACATTCGGTTTAAACCCATAGCCTTCCTATGATAACGCAGAGCTCTGTCATAGGTGACCGTTTTTTCTCGTGCTACTCGTGGGATTAGAAATGAATAAAGACAAACAAATAATTAGCGGAAATGAGAACGATGCTTCTCGAATAGCATCACAAGAAGCAGCAAGCTCCATGAATTTACATGGCGAAATGGTGGATTTAACCAGTACGGATGAAACCGTCTTTGGAAGGAGCGGATTGGTACAGAGGACCCCTCCACCTAATAAAACACAAACGGAAGTAAACTCAGGGAACACAGGGAAGGGGAATGATGCTCTACCGAGCAGTGATGATATGCCAGTGACGGAACGGCCTTGCACGCCGGTGAACTGGACGGAGCAGGAAGAGCTGCTGCAGAGGGGCAGGAGCATCATCAGTAAGATGAAGGCTGCAACCAGACGGCAAACAAATGTCTCCAATGACATTAAAGTGGGACTGGTCGAACTTGAAGAGCTGTTTAGCGCCATGGCACATGGTATCTATATACAGAGGAGGTCCGAAGCTGAACCAGCTAAAGTTATCGAGCTGCACCAAAATGTTGGAACTCCAGAGGGAAGCCAGAAGAGACCCGCTACAAGCCCGGCAGACCTGCATAGACAGCAGGAGAAGAGGGTGAGGGACGAAGCATCACATAGTGCAGTGGAAGGGGCCTGGGAAAAACAAAGGTCAAAGAGGGAGAAAAGACGGGAAAACCTGGAGGCGAAGGCAGCGGAGAACGTGAGGACGGGGAGTACCAAGTCCACGACTAATCCTCCTGTGTCCACCTCGACACGGCCTGCCGTTACCACCCAAGTAAGATCAAGGAAGGGAAAGCGTAGAAGGCCGCGCAAGGGCCGACCCGACGCACTCCTTATAAGACCGGCGGAAGGCAAATCATACTCAGAAATATTGAGGGAAATCCGCAGTAAAGTTAAGCCAGAGGAAACCGAGGCGGACATAATGGCCATCCGACAGACCAGAGCTGGCGGCGTCCTTCTGGAACTTGGACCAAACAGCAAGAACAAAGGTGTTTTTTGCGGGGCATTAAAAGCGGCACTGGGAGACAAGGCTAGTGTAGTTAGCCTTGAGTCGAAGATATCCCTGGAGATACGCGACCTGGACTGCTTTACAGAAAGGGAAGAGGTAGAAACCGCAGTAAAACGAGAATTCCCTGATGTAGAGGAATTGAAAGTGAGTGTTTTCCCGAGCTCAAGGGACCAGAAAGTGGCCGTTGTGGAAATCCCAGACAAGTGGGCGTTAAAACTTCTAAGCCAGGGTAGGATTAAAATCGGCTGGGTGTATTGCCGAGTAAGGAGAAGGGCGGTTGTTACACGATGCTTTAGATGTTCTAGCTATGGTCATATTGCCAAAGATTGTAAAGGGCCAGATAGAAGCAAGCTGTGCTACAGGTGCTTGGAATCCGGGCATAAGGAAAAAACTTGCTCCGCCACGATCCCATGCGTACTCTGCACGGAGAGAAAAATAGGAAGTGAAGATATATGCCATGTCCCAGGGTCTGGTAAATGCACCGTGTATCGGGAAGCACTGCAGGCCGTAAAAAACCGACTACGATGATGCGGATACTCCAGGGAAATATGCACCGGAGCAAAATCGCCGATCAACTTTTGCACCAGTTGGTCGCTGAGAAGCAAATCGACATGGTGCTCATTAGCGAGCAGTATCAAAGTAAGGGGTCTGCATCGTGGTACCCTGACCTTCTTGGTACTGCCGCCATATGGGTTCCGGCGGGGGCACAGCACATTACGAGCTTTGGAACAGGCAGAGGGTTCGTTTGGGTCAAGAACAGGGAGGTTGCCTACTTCAGCTGTTACTTTACCCCAAATGAGGCTATCGCTGATTTCCAGGCAAAGCTGGACGCCTTAGAGGACGAAGTGGTCAGAGTGGCGGGACGAGTCGTCGTAGCTGGGGACTTTAACGCTAGGGCTATCGAGTGGGGGATGGCACGGCCGGACACTAGAGGAAGACTCATCCTGGAGATGGCTTCAAGAACAGGTCTCTTGGTTGTAAACAGTGGCTCTGTTACAACTTTTCGTCGGCCAGGATATACTGAGACGATCCCAGACATCACTCTTGCGGCTGAGGCTTTAGTGCCACTCGTCCAAGGATGGGCAGTTATGGAGGACTACACAGGGAGTGACCACCAATACATTTCCTTTGAGGTTGTCGGTAAAAAACAGAATCCAGTGCGGGATAAACCGGTGAGGTGGAATCTTCAAAAGATGAACACCGGGCGGTTCGAAGAAGAGCTGGCGAGAGGTGTGCAGAGAACAAGAAGTACGGGAAATACGGATGAAAGATCGGCATCGGAGAACCTGGTGGCTTCTACAATGCGCCTTATCACTTCCGCTTGCGAAAAATCAATGCCACGGAAAAAACCACGCCATGACAAGCCTACAGCATACTGGTGGACACCCGAAATCTCGGAACTACGTAAGAAATGCCTTATGCTTCGGCGCAAGGCACAACGGGCAAAAAACCGCTCTGAGGCAAACCTGACATCGGCAGAGCATAAAAGCGCTAGGAAACACCTACGATGGGCCATAAACCGCAGTAAGGCTGACTGCTGGAGGAGACTTGTCGAGGATATCGACAAAGATCCATGGGGGTTAGGATACAAAATAGTCACGCAGAAGCTTGGAGCCCAGAAGCCGACTGGGGTAATGGACGCGACTATGATGGAGGGTATCATTAGGGGCCTCTTTCCTAGCCATCCAGAGAGACCCAGGACTGGCTGCGAACGGGCAATAGATATCCCCCTTTTTACTGAGGGGGAGTTAGAAAAAGCTATATTGGCGGGGAAGGACAAGAAAGCTCCTGGACCGGACGGGATACCCGGCGAGGTGCTAAAGATGGTTTTTCGCCAAAAGCCGCAGCTGTTGCTGGATATGTACAACTCATGCTTGGTGTCGGGGGTCTTTAGCTCCTGTTGGAAGAGTGCACGGTTGGTGCTTATTAGTAAGGGTAAGGGCGACCCCACCTTGCCATCATCCCACAGGCCATTATGCATGCTTAATAATGCGGGTAAGATTCTGGAAAGGTTGATTAAAGAGAGACTGAATGCTGCGATAGTTGCTGCGGGTGATCTCTCGCCTAGGCAGTATGGTTTCAGGGTAGGGCGGTCCACAATTGATGCGATCCAAGAGGTTGTTATGGCAGTTAGGAGGGCTGAAAGTCATAATCACTACTCTAAGCGGGTAGTGCTTTTGGTGACCCTGGACGTGAAAAATGCCTTCAATTCCGCGGCTTGGAGGGATTTGATTAGCGCACTTGAGCAGACGTTTCAGATACCGGAATATTTACTGCGTATTCTAAACGATTATCTGAGTGATCGCAGCATAATCTACGAGACTGAGGAAGGGTGGAAGAAGATGGCAGTCACCGCGGGAGTGGCCCAGGGGTCGGTCCTGGGACCTGACCTCTGGAACGCATTTTATGATGGCCTGCTGCGAGCTGAAATGCCAGAGGAGACTCTTTTGGTTGGGTATGCGGACGATGTCGCGGCGCTTATTGCTGCCCGGGATACCAAACAGGCCCAATTGAAGCTGAACCAGGTCATGAGGACCGTGAGGAGCTGGATGGCGGCGCATAGTCTATCATTGGCCCTCGAAAAGACCGAAATTGTCATTCTGACGAAAAAGAGGACCCAAACGATCATACCCATGTGGATTGGCAGGGAAGTGGTGGAAACCAAACATGCGGCAAAATATCTTGGGATCACGATCGACTCAAAACTCAATTTTTGTGAGCAGATCCGGCAGACGGCGGATAAAGCAGCCAAGGGAGTGACAGCCTTAAGTCGGCTGATGGCTAATGTTGGTGGTCCGAAGGCTAGTAAGCGCCGGCTCTTAATGTCAGCCGTGCAATCGGTCCTCCTCTATGGAGCAGAGATATGGGCTGAGACGCTTAGCAGGGAGATGTACCGGAAGCGGTTAGCACAGGTTCAAAGAAGGAGCGCACTGCGGGTAGCCTCGGCCTATCGTACGGTCTCCGAAGTGGCGGTATTGGTGATAGCTGGGGTCGCTCCGATTGAGCTACTGGCCAAGGAACGGAGGGCTGTTTATCTCAGACACCCAAACACAAGCAGAGAAACAGCAAGCTTGGAGGAGAGGACCCGCACCATGGAGTGCTGGCAAGCTGTTTGGGAAACTGACGGAAGAGGGAGATGGACAGCAAGGCTCATTGTGAGTGTTAGCGATTGGACCGAGCGGGGGCACGGTGAGGTTGGGTATTTTTTGACTCAGTTTCTGAGCGGCCATGGCTACTTCCGGTCGTACCTTCACAGGATGCGGAAGGTTAATTCGGCGGAATGTCTTTACTGCCCAGGCAGTCTGGACGACGCGGAGCACACGTTTTTCTCGTGTCCAAACTGGGTGGAGCAAAGGAATTCGCTGGAGAGGGAGGTGGGACTATGGTCTGTGCAGACTGCCGTGGATATCATGCTCCATGGGCTGCACGAGTGGGAGCGGGTGACACACTACGTGGAAAACATCTTGCGGCGAAAGAAAGTTGACCTTGATAGCGGCTCATAGACAAGGAGGTAGCTCGAATGGAGCATAGGAAACATTAACTAGCTTGAAGTAATGTGAACAACGGTCCCAGGCTAGTTATTGAAGTATGGGGAGGTGTTTTTAGTCGGTAGTCCGGAAACGGGAGTCCGGCACGATGTGCGTAAATGCATTTTCACCTCCCCCACAAAAAAAAAAAAAAAAAAAAAAAAAAAAATTAATTATTAATTATTAATTATTAATTATTAATTATTAATTATTAATTATTAATTATTAATTATTAATTATTAATTATTAATTATTAATTATTAATTATTAATTATTAATTATTAATTATTAATTATTAATTATTAATTATTAATTATTAATTATTAATTATTAATTATTAATTATTAATTATTAATTATTAATTATTAATTATTAATTATTAATTATTAATTATTAATTATTAATTATTAATTATTAATTATTAATTATTAATTATTAATTATTAATTATTAATTATTAATTATTAATTATTAATTATTAATTATTAATTATTAATTATTAATTATTAATTATTAATTATTAATTATTAATTATTAATTATTAATTATTAATTATTAATTATTAATTATTAATTATTAATTATTAATTATTAATTATTAATTATTAATTATTAATTATTAATTATTAATTATTAATTATTAATTATTAATTATTAATTATTAATTATTAATTATTAATTATTAATTATTAATTATTAATTATTAATTATTAATTATTAATTATTAATTATTAATTATTAATTATTAATTATTAATTATTAATTATTAATTATTAATTATTAATTATTAATTATTAATTATTAATTATTAATTATTAATTATTAATTATTAATTATTAATTATTAATTATTAATTATTAATTATTAATTATTAATTATTAATTATTAATTATTAATTATTAATTATTAATTATTAATTATTAATTATTAATTATTAATTATTAATTATTAATTATTAATTATTAATTATTAATTATTAATTATTAATTATTAATTATTAATTATTAATTATTAATTATTAATTATTAATTATTAATTATTAATTATTAATTATTAATTATTAATTATTAATTATTAATTATTAATTATTAATTATTAATTATTAATTATTAATTATTAATTATTAATTATTAATTATTAATTATTAATTATTAATTATTAATTATTAATTATTAATTATTCCCGTGTGGGGTTGGCTAGTTCCCCCATCGGGCGCCTCCCCAGGTGGCGGATAGGGGATAGCCCGCCAGATATGGCAGGTACCGGGGAAATCAAATACTCGGGGCGGACCAAAAGCTAGCACACCCAAGCTAAGGTGGCACTACATGCGCCGACAGCTGCGTGGCTAAGGGGGTGCTTAGTCGTTAGCATGTGAACTCCGAATTTGGCGACATTCGGTTTAAACCCATAGCCTTCCTATGATAACGCAGAGCTCTGTCATAGGTGACCGTTTTTTCTCGTGCTACTCGTGGGATCAGAAATGAATAAAGACAAACAAATAATTAGCGGAAATGAGAACGATGCTTCTCGAATAGCATCACAAGAAGCAGCAAGCTCCATGAATTTATATGGCGAAATGGTGGATTTAACCAGTACGGATGAAACCGTCTTTGGAAGGAGCGGATTGGTACAGAGGACCCCTCCACCTAATAAAACGGAAACGGAAGTAAACTCAGGGAACACAGGAAAGAGGAATGATGCTCTACCGAGCAGTGATGAGATGCCAGTGACGGAACGGCCTTGCACTCCGGTGAACTGGACGGAGCAGGAAGAGCTGCTGCAGAGGGGCAGGAGCATCATCAGCAAGATGAAGGCTGCAACCAGACGGCAAACAAATGTCTCCAATGACATTAAAGTGGGACTGGTCGAACTTGAAGAGCTGTTTAGCGCCATGGCACATGGTATCTATATACAGAGGAGGTCCGAAGCTGAACCAGCTAAAGTTATCGAGCTGCACCAAAATGTTGGAACTCCAGAGGGAAGCCAGAAGAGACCCGCTACAAGCCCGGCAGACCTGCATAGACAGCAGGAGAAGAGGGTGAGGGACGAAGCATCACATAGTGCAGTGGAAGGGGCCTGGGAAAAACAAAGGTCAAAGAGGGAGAAAAGACGGGAAAACCTGGAGGCGAAGGCAGCGGAGAACGTGAGGACGGGGAGTACCAAGTCCACGACTAATCCTCCTATGTCCACCTCGACACGGCCTGCCGTTACCACCCAAGTAAGATCAAGGAAGGGAAAGCGTAGAAGGCCGCGCAAGGGCCGACCCGACGCACTCCTTATAAGACCGGTGGAAGGCAAATCATACTCAGAAATATTGGGGGAAATCCGCAGTAAAGTTAAGCCAGAGGAAACCGAGGCGGACATAATGGCCATCCGACAGACTAGAGCTGGCGGCGTCCTTCTGGAACTTGGACCAAACAGCAAGAACAAAGATGTTTTTTGCGGGGCATTAAAAGTGGCACTGGGAGACAAGGCTAGTGTAGTTAGCCTTGAGTCGAAGATATCCCTGGAGATACGCGACCTGGACTGTTTTACAGAAAGGGAAGAGGTAGAAACAGCAGTAAAACGAGAATTCCCTGATGTAGAGGAATTGAAAGTGAGTGTTTTCCCGAGCTCAAGGGACCAGAAAGTGGCCGTTGTGGAAATCCCAGACAAGTGGGCGTTAAAACTTCTAAGCCAGGGTAGGATTAAAATCGGCTGGGTGTATTGCCGAGTAAGGAGAAGGGCGGTTGTTACACGTTGCTTCTATCGTAGCACAACCTCTAGCACAACCGTAGGACAGCCTCTATCGTAGCACAAGTTCAAAGAAGGAGCGCACTGCGGGTAGCCTCGGCCTATCGTACAGTCTCCGAAGTGGCGGTATTGGTGATAGCTGGGGTCGCTCCGATTGAGCTACTGGCCAAGGAACGGAGGGCTGTTTATCTCAGACACCCAAACACAAGCAGAGAAACAGCAAGCTTGGAGGAGAGGGCCCGTACCATGGAGTGCTGGCAAGCTGTTTGGGAAACTGACGGAAGAGGGAGATGGACAGCAAGGCTCATTGTGAGTGTTAGCGATTGGACCGAGCGGGGGCACGGTGAGGTTGGGTATTTTTTGACCCAGTTTCTGAGCGGCCATGGCTACTTCCGGTCGTACCTTCACAGGATGCGGAAGGTTAATACGGCGGAATGTCTTTACTGCCCAGGCAGTCTGGACGACGCGGAGCACACGTTTTTTTCGTGTCCAAACTGGGTGGAGCAAAGGAATTCACTGGAGAGGGAGGTGGGACTATGGTCTGTGCAGACTGCCGTGGAGATCATGCTCCGGGGGTTACACGAGTGGGAGCGGGTGGCACACTATGTGGAAAACATCTTGCGGCGAAAGAAAGTTGACCTTGATAGCGGCTCATAGACAAGGAGGTAGCTCGAATGGAGCATAGGAAACATTAACTAGCTTGAAGTAATGTGAACAACGGTCCCAGGCTAGTTATTGAAGTATGGGGAGGTGTTTTTAGTCGGTAGTCCGGAAACGGGAGTCCGGCACAATGTGCGTAAATGCATTTTCACCTCCCCCACAAAAAAAAAAAAAAAAAATTAATTATTAATTATTAATTATTAATTATTAATTATTAATTATTAATTATTAATTATTAATTAATAATTAATAATTATTAATTATTAATTATTAATTATTAATTATTAATTATTAATTATTAATTATTAATTATTAATTATTAATTATTAATTATTAATTATTAATTATTAATTATTAATTATTAATTATTAATTATTAATTATTAATTATTAATTATTAATTATTAATTATAATTTATTAATTATTAATTATTAATTATTAATTATTAATTATTAATTATTAATTATTAATTATTAATTATTAATTATTAATTATTAATTATTAATTATTAATTATTAATTATTAATTATTAATTATTAATTATTAATTATTAATTATTAATTATTAATTATTAATTATTAATTATTAATTATTAATTATTAATTATTAATTATTAATTATTAATTATTAATTATTAATTATTAATTATTAATTATTAATTATTAATTATTAATTATTAATTATTAATTATTAATTATTAATTATTAATTATTAATTATTAATTATTAATTATTAATTATTAATTATTAATTATTAATTATTAATTATTAATTATTAATTATTAATTATTAATTATTAATTATTAATTATTAATTATTAATTATTAATTATTAATTATTAATTATTAATTATTAATTATTAATTATTAATTATTAATTATTAATTATTAATTATTAATTATTAATTATTAATTATTAATTATTAATTATTAATTATTAATTATTAATTATTAATTATTAATTATTAATTATTAATTATTAATTATTAATTATTAATTATTAATTATTAATTATTAATTATTAATTATTAATTATTAATTATTAATTATTAATTATTAATTATCCCGTGTGGGGTTGGCTGGCTCCCCCATCGGGCGCCTCCCCAGGTGGCGGATAGGGGATAGCCCGCCAGATATGGCAGGTACCGGGGAAATCAAATACCCGGGGTGGACCAAAAGCTAGCACACCCAAGCTAAGGTGGCACTACATGCGCCGACAGCTGCGTGGCTAAGGGGGTGCTTAGTCGTTAGCATGTGAACTCCGAATTTGGCGACATTCGGTTTAAACCCATAGCCTTCCTATGATAACGCAGAGCTCTGTCATAGGTGACCGTTTTTTCTCGTGCTACTCGTGGGATTAGAAATGAATAAAGACAAACAAATAATTAGCGGAAATGAGAACGATGCTTCTCGAATAGCATCACAAGAAGCAGCAAGCTCCATGAATTTACATGGCGAAATGGTGGATTTAACCAGTACGGATGAAACCGTCTTTGGAAGGAGCGGATTGGTACAGAGGACCCCTCCACCTAATAAAACACAAACGGAAGTAAACTCAGGGAACACAGGGAAGGGGAATGATGCTCTACCGAGCAGTGATGATATGCCAGTGACGGAACGGCCTTGCACGCCGGTGAACTGGACGGAGCAGGAAGAGCTGCTGCAGAGGGGCAGGAGCATCATCAGTAAGATGAAGGCTGCAACCAGACGGCAAACAAATGTCTCCAATGACATTAAAGTGGGACTGGTCGAACTTGAAGAGCTGTTTAGCGCCATGGCACATGGTATCTATATACAGAGGAGGTCCGAAGCTGAACCAGCTAAAGTTATCGAGCTGCACCAAAATGTTGGAACTCCAGAGGGAAGCCAGAAGAGACCCGCTACAAGCCCGGCAGACCTGCATAGACAGCAGGAGAAGAGGGTGAGGGACGAAGCATCACATAGTGCAGTGGAAGGGGCCTGGGAAAAACAAAGGTCAAAGAGGGAGAAAAGACGGGAAAACCTGGAGGCGAAGGCAGCGGAGAACGTGAGGACGGGGAGTACCAAGTCCACGACTAATCCTCCTGTGTCCACCTCGACACGGCCTGCCGTTACCACCCAAGTAAGATCAAGGAAGGGAAAGCGTAGAAGGCCGCGCAAGGGCCGACCCGACGCACTCCTTATAAGACCGGCGGAAGGCAAATCATACTCAGAAATATTGAGGGAAATCCGCAGTAAAGTTAAGCCAGAGGAAACCGAGGCGGACATAATGGCCATCCGACAGACCAGAGCTGGCGGCGTCCTTCTGGAACTTGGACCAAACAGCAAGAACAAAGGTGTTTTTTGCGGGGCATTAAAAGCGGCACTGGGAGACAAGGCTAGTGTAGTTAGCCTTGAGTCGAAGATATCCCTGGAGATACGCGACCTGGACTGCTTTACAGAAAGGGAAGAGGTAGAAACCGCAGTAAAACGAGAATTCCCTGATGTAGAGGAATTGAAAGTGAGTGTTTTCCCGAGCTCAAGGGACCAGAAAGTGGCCGTTGTGGAAATCCCAGACAAGTGGGCGTTAAAACTTCTAAGCCAGGGTAGGATTAAAATCGGCTGGGTGTATTGCCGAGTAAGGAGAAGGGCGGTTGTTACACGATGCTTTAGATGTTCTAGCTATGGTCATATTGCCAAAGATTGTAAGGGGCCAGATAGAAGCAAGCTGTGCTACAGGTGCTTGGAATCCGGGCATAAGGAAAAAACTTGCTCCGCCACGATCCCATGCGTACTCTGCACGGAGAGAAAAATAGGAAGTGAAGATATATGCCATGTCCCAGGGTCTGGTAAATGCACCGTGTATCGGGAAGCACTGCAGGCCGTAAAAAACCGACTACGATGATGCGGATACTCCAGGGAAATATGCACCGGAGCAAAATCGCCGATCAACTTTTGCACCAGTTGGTCGCTGAGAAGCAAATCGACATGGTGCTCATTAGCGAGCAGTATCAAAGTAAGGGGTCTGCATCGTGGTACCCTGACCTTCTTGGTACTGCCGCCATATGGGTTCCGGCGGGGGCACAGCACATTACGAGCTTTGGAACAGGCAGAGGGTTCGTTTGGGTCAAGAACAGGGAGGTTGCCTACTTCAGCTGTTACTTTACCCCAAATGAGGCTATCGCTGATTTCCAGGCAAAGCTGGACGCCTTAGAGGACGAAGTGGTCAGAGTGGCGGGACGAGTCGTCGTAGCTGGGGACTTTAACGCTAGGGCTATCGAGTGGGGGATGGCACGGCCGGACACTAGAGGAAGACTCATTCTGGAGATGGCTTCAAGAACAGGTCTCTTGGTTGTAAACAGTGGCTCTGTTACAACTTTTCGTCGGCCAGGATATACTGAGACGATCCCAGACATCACTGTTGCGGCTGAGGCTTTAGTGCCACTCGTCCAAGGATGGGCAGTTATGGAGGACTACACAGGGAGTGACCACCAATACATTTCCTTTGAGGTTGTCGGTAAAAAACAGAATCCAGTGCGGGATAAACCGGTGAGGTGGAATCTTCAAAAGATGAACACCGGGCGGTTCGAAGAAGAGCTGGCGAGAGGTGTGCAGAGAACAAGAAGTACGGGAAATACGGATGAAAGATCGGCATCGGAGAACCTGGTGGCTTCTACAATGCGCCTTATCACTTCCGCTTGCGAAAAATCAATGCCACGGAAAAAACCACGCCATGACAAGCCTACAGCATACTGGTGGACACCCGAAATCTCGGAACTACGTAAGAAATGCCTTATGCTTCGGCGCAAGGCACAACGGGCAAAAAACCGCTCTGAGGCAAACCTGACATCGGCAGAGCATAAAAGCGCTAGGAAACACCTACGATGGGCCATAAACCGCAGTAAGGCTGACTGCTGGAGGAGACTTGTCGAGGATATCGACAAAGATCCATGGGGGTTAGGATACAAAATAGTCACGCAGAAGCTTGGAGCCCAGAAGCCGACTGGGGTAATGGACGCGACTATGATGGAGGGTATCATTAGGGGCCTCTTTCCTAGCCATCCAGAGAGACCCAGGACTGGCTGCGAACGGGCAATAGATATCCCCCTTTTTACTGAGGGGGAGTTAGAAAAAGCTATATTGGCGGGGAAGGACAAGAAAGCTCCTGGACCGGACGGGATACCCGGCGAGGTGCTAAAGATGGTTTTTCGCCAAAAGCCGCAGCTGTTGCTGGATATGTACAACTCATGCTTGGTGTCGGGGGTCTTTAGCTCCTGTTGGAAGAGTGCACGGTTGGTGCTTATTAGTAAGGGTAAGGGCGACCCCACCTTGCCATCATCCCACAGGCCATTATGCATGCTTAATAATGCGGGTAAGATTCTGGAAAGGTTGATTAAAGAGAGACTGAATGCTGCGATAGTTGCTGCGGGTGATCTCTCGCCTAGGCAGTATGGTTTCAGGGTAGGGCGGTCCACAATTGATGCGATCCAAGAGGTTGTTATGGCAGGTAGGAGGGCTGAAAGTCATAATCACTACTCTAAGCGGGTAGTGCTTTTGGTGACCCTGGACGTGAGAAATGCCTTCAATTCCGCGGCTTGGAGGGATTTGATTAGCGCACTTGAGCAGACGTTTCAGATACCGGAATATTTACTGCGTATTCTAAACGATTATCTGAGTGATCGCAGCATAATCTACGAGACTGAGGAAGGGTGGAAGAAGATGGCAGTCACCGCGGGAGTGGCCCAGGGGTCGGTCCTGGGACCTGACCTCTGGAACGCATTTTATGATGGCCTGCTGCGAGCTGAAATGCCAGAGGAGACTCTTTTGGTTGGGTATGCGGACGATGTCGCGGCGCTTATTGCTGCCCGGGATACCAAACAGGCCCAATTGAAGCTGAACCAGGTCATGAGGACCGTGAGGAGCTGGATGGCGGCGCATAGTCTATCATTGGCCCTCGAAAAGACCGAAATTGTCATTCTGACGAAAAAGAGGACCCAAACGATCATACCCATGTGGATTGGCAGGGAAGTGGTGGAAACCAAACATGCGGCAAAATATCTTGGGATCACGATCGACTCAAAACTCAATTTTTGTGAGCAGATCCGGCAGACGGCGGATAAAGCAGCCAAGGGAGTGACAGCCTTAAGTCGGCTGATAGCTAATGTTGGTGGTCCGAAGGCTAGTAAGCGCCGGCTCTTAATGTCAGCCGTGCAATCGGTCCTCCTCTATGGAGCAGAGATATGGGCTGAGACGCTTAGCAGGGAGATGTACCGGAAGCGGTTAGCACAGGTTCAAAGAAGGAGCGCACTGCGGGTAGCCTCGGCCTATCGTACGGTCTCCGAAGTGGCGGTATTGGTGATAGCTGGGGTCGCTCCGATTGAGCTACTGGCCAAGGAACGGAGGGCTGTTTATCTCAGACACCCAAACACAAGCAGAGAAACAGCAAGCTTGGAGGAGAGGGCCCGCACCATGGAGTGCTGGCAAGCTGTTTGGGAAACTGACGGAAGAGGGAGATGGACAGCAAGGCTCATTGTGAGTGTTAGCGATTGGACCGAGCGGGGGCACGGTGAGGTTGGGTATTTTTTGACTCAGTTTCTGAGCGGCCATGGCTACTTCCGGTCGTACCTTCACAGGATGCGGAAGGTTAATTCGGCGGAATGTCTTTACTGCCCAGGCAGTCTGGACGACGCGGAGCACACGTTTTTCTCGTGTCCAAACTGGGTGGAGCAAAGGAATTCGCTGGAGAGGGAGGTGGGACTATGGTCTGTGCAGACTGCCGTGGATATCATGCTCCATGGGCTGCACGAGTGGGAGCGGGTGACACACTACGTGGAAAACATCTTGCGGCGAAAGAAAGTTGACCTTGATAGCGGCTCATAGACAAGGAGGTAGCTCGAATGGAGCATAGGAAACATTAACTAGCTTGAAGTAATGTGAACAACGGTCCCAGGCTAGTTATTGAAGTATGGGGAGGTGTTTTTAGTCGGTAGTCCGGAAACGGGAGTCCGGCACGATGTGCGTAAATGCATTTTCACCTCCCCCACAAAAAAAAAAAAAAAAAAAAAAATTAATTATTAATTATTAATTATTAATTATTAATTATTAATTATTAATTATTAATTATTAATTATTAATTATTAATTATTAATTATTAATTATTAATTATTAATTATTAATTATTAATTATTAATTATTAATTATTAATTATTAATTATTAATTATTAATTATTAATTATTAATTATTAATTATTAATTATTAATTATTAATTATTAATTATTAATTATTAATTATTAATTATTAATTATTAATTATTAATTATTAATTATTAATTATTAATTATTAATTATTAATTATTAATTATTAATTATTAATTATTAATTATTAATTATTAATTATTAATTATTAATTATTAATTATTAATTATTAATTATTAATTATTAATTATTAATTATTAGTTATTAATTATTAATTATTAATTATTAATTATTAATTATTAATTATTAATTATTAATTATTAATTATTAATTATTAATTATTAATTATTAATTATTAATTATTAATTATTAATTATTAATTATTAATTATTAATTATTAATTATTAATTATTAATTATTAATTATTAATTATTAATTATTAATTATTAATTATTAATTATTAATTATTAATTATTAATTATTAATTATTAATTATTAATTATTAATTATTAATTATTAATTATTAATTATTAATAATTGATTATTAATTATTAAAAACGTATTAAAACATCTCGTTTTCCTTAATGAAAAATTACTTAGACGAATTAAGATTGGTTTTTATAAAATGAAATAAAATAAGCCTTTTTTAAAAATGAAATAATATAAGCCTTCCTTAATTCATTTTTGAGTTTTGTCATTTTCCTAAATCGCCTTTTTTAATTCATAATTTAAAAGAAAAAAAATGAATTAATATAAGTCGCAGCTGTTCATACAAAAATCAACTTTTTTAATTCATTTTAAAAGAACTTTCTTAATTCAGCCTTTTTTAATTCGGTACCCCATTGTAAACTATATTGCATTGCAAAAATATTTGAGGTATTGATGAAAATGTTTCAACACTTTTTTATCTGTTTAATTTAATTATATCGAAATTTCATGGTTTGTTCAAATATTGGGTCTGATAGTGTAGCTGATATAAATTATACTTAATTATATATAATTGATAGATCGTCTCCAAGCTAAAGAAATACTGGTGAATTCTCGCTCAGCATCCAGAAACTCCAAGTATCCAGCAGTTATGTAGCGTAGAAATTGTATTGTCCTGTGATAATTATTTTGTTTTATTTATCATTAAACTAATTTGATGATCAATTTTTAGATTATATTATATAATTTTATAAATAATTAACTTCAATATTATTAATTTCCTTTTCTAGATCTGTAGGAAATTGCTGATTAGTTTAAGTTTAATTTTATGGTTAAATATATATTTTTAACTTTTTATTTTTAAATCTAGTTGCAGTATGTAAACAATTAATTAACTATCTGCATGATAACGGTAACTAATAAAACAAGCGTTGTGAATTTAAATCGTAGCTTAGTAATTTTAAATTTTTAAACATTCTTTTAGAATTTTTAACTTAGAATTGGGAAAGTCTCCATATGCGATTTCATAAAATGTTAATTTTTGTAATATGTAATTTATTGTATTTTGCTCATTAATGTATATTAATTACTTAATTTACTAATAAATAATTCAATTTTCAGAATATAACAATAGTTCCAGAATTAATCAGTATTATAGGGATTAAAATTAATCCTGAGTTTCAGAATTAGATTTTAGCTTGAATCAACTCTCCAGGATCCTTAAGTAGTGAATAAGCTGTAGTTTAGAAATTGTGTTGTCCTGTGCTAACTATTTTAACTATATACAATTTTACTGGGAGCGCCCCGAAATCTTGCATTACAAAATCATGCAAGTACAAAATCTTGCATTTAATAAAAATCTTGCATTACAAAATCTTGCAAATCCAAAATCTTGCAAATCCAAAATCTTGCTTTACAAAATCTTGCAGTTTTAATTATTAATTTCAACATAATCTTGCTTTTCCTAAAAGTTTATAAATTCTCAATTATAAATTTAAATACACACTTTCGATTTTCGATTTTCGAGTATTTATTTATTTTAATTTCATCAATTAAAAACACATACATGGCTATTAAAAATAAAATAAAATTATAAATTAATAGGCAACATTAAAAATAAAGAAACATAACATAAAATAAATTATATGGCAATTTAAAAAAGTATCATGTTGTGCGCGATTCTCTTTAAAAAATCAGTCTTACAGATTTTTTCCCTTTTTTTAAGAATCCGTTTAATTTTTTTATTTTTAATTATTGTTTTTCTTTTCTTTGGAAGGCGTTCTCCGGATTTCACTTTTTCGATTTGAGCTTTTGCTACAATAAGTTCATCTGACAACTTTTTTATTAGTATAGTAATTAGTATAGTAACCGGGTCGAGTCTGTCCCAACTAATAATCCTTTCCTATCCTTCGGTTTTGTTATATGTAAACGGATGTACGGTGTGTGCCCGGTAGTCCGGGAGTTCCTGATATAATGCTTGGCCGTACATCCTAATCAATCAATCAACAAAAATATATTTCTTTATATTTGGTGTGTGAATATGACTCCGCCCGTTTTTGTTAAAATAAAACACATTTGCTTGTTTAGAAAATGAAAGAATTATTTATTGAAAGTACGCTCCATTTGCAGCTACAACTTCCCCCATTTTTCAGGCAATTTACGGATTTCCTCTCTGAAAAAATCTTGGTCTTTGGAGGCGATCCAATCATTAAGCCAATTTTCGATCTTTGCGCGAGAACTAAACCGCTGTTCAGAAAGAGAAGACTGCATCGACCGGAATAAGTAGTAATCTGAAGGAGCTATGTCTGGTGAATACGGCGGGTGGGGTAGAACTTCCCAGTCCTGTCCTTGTAAATAATTTTTCACAACGTTTGCAGCATGTGGTTTTGCATTGTCATGCTGAAAAATTAATTTGTTGTGTCTATTCACCCATTCTAGTGGTTTTTCCTCTATAGCTCGCTTCAAACGTATCAGTTGTGTTCGATATACATCGCCATTGATAGTTTCACCTGATTCCAGCAGTTCATAATATACCACACCTTTCTGATCCCACCAGATACAGAGCATAACCTTATTGCAATGGATATCTCGCTTTGGTTGCAATGGACCAGCTTCACCACGCTTCACCCAAGATTTTTGGCGTTTGGGATTCTCATCCATTTTTTATCTCCAGTAACTATCCGATGCAGAAAAGCTTTTCTTTGTTGTCGTTGAATCAGTATTTCACAAATGGTTTTTCGACGTTCCAGGTATCTTTCTTTTAATTCATGTGGAACCCAGTTGTTAGCTTTTTGAACCATTCCGATTGTTTGTAAACGGTTTGCAACAGTTGATCGATCAACATTTAATGCTACAGCCAATTCTGATAGTGTTTGAGAAGAATCTTCAGCCAATAGCGTTTCCAATTCAGCATCTTCAAATTTTTTTGGTGGTTTTCCAAGCTCTTTATGCCAAAATCATCATTTTTAAATCGTCGAAACCATTCTTTGCACGTTGTATTCGATGGAGCATGCTCACCGTAAATTTCCACAAGCAAACGATAAGTTTCCGCTGCACTTTTCTTTGCAATAAAATAATGTAATAAAACTTCCCGCAAATGATGTTTATTTGGAATAAATTTCGACATTTTGAAAGAGTTAAAAATACTATTTGTTTACACTTCAACCAAATGTCATATACTGCGTTTGATAGCTGACATCAAATACTATAGAATACAATTATTGCGCATTTATAGTTTACATAAGCAGTAAAAATAACGAAACCAATTGAGAAAGGGCGGAGTCATATTCACAAACCCAATATAATTTTTTTTTTTCTCACTATTATTGAATTGGACAAAATAATTTTCACTTCGGTACATAAAAAATTGTTGTTCAAAATTCATTTTTCTTTTCCAATTGTAAAATTTGTAAAAATTTTTTATTTCATTCTTTCACCGCAATTGCTCGGTATAATTATTAATTTTTTTTTCTTGTTGCTCAGAAATTGTGATAATTTTTTTTGTTTCGAACATAAAATTGATTCGAATTAATTCTAGATTACTAAAGCAAAAGTTTTTTTCAAAAACTTTCTTTGGATAGTACTTATCTCTTTTTGATCGTTCTTTCGGTAGTTTCATATTTATTTAGTTTTTTTTAAATAATTCTAACATTACAGAATTATAAACATTTTGTTTGTTTTTGCACACAAATTTTTTTTTTATTGTTACATAGTCATTTATTTTATTATTGTTCATCTTACTATTATCGAGTGTGGTTGGTCGAAAAGTTATTACATCTCGTTTCTAATTGAAAATCTTTAAACTTTTGATCTCGTTACTCGTCTGGAGTGGAAAAATTCATTGAAGAAATTTCACTCAAAATTGCTAAAATGAGCAATTTTATTTTATTTATTTATTTTATTTATTTAAATATTTATTACGCTCTATTTTGAGCCTTTAGGATCATTATCAATATTTATGATGTAGTAAATATTAAATGTATTATAAAAACTCCAATTTATTGAAGTTATAGCAAATCTATGCACATCATACTATGTATCGCTCAGCACAGCCCATCAATCACTTTGGTAACATTGGTTTCCTTGCTACAGTATGTGGTTCCCCGATAGATCAATTATTCCTGCTTACGTGTAACATACAAATGTAGTTTTTTGAATTTTGATTAATTTTAAATTTTCATAATAATTTTGAACAAAAATAAAAACGTGTAGCTGACACGAAAGTCAAAGCCAAGTGATGATAAATCCGAAATCAATACTCCTCAAACCCAACATATGGATACAGGGGATCAAGCACCCTTAGAAGTATCAGCCACTAGTAGTACAGTGCGCCAGAAACATGCAATAGCATCTCAGATTTTTTGATAAACCCACCAAACTCAGAACAATAAACAGATTTAAAACAAATTTTATTAGATCGATTGGCGCCGTCATCCGAGAGGCAATTAGAAGCTCTCATCACGGCCCAAGATATTGATGACCGTAGGCCATCTAACGCGCTACGACACATATGTACACTAGCGGGCAAAAATTTTAACGACTAGACAGTTAAATCACTCTTGAGACAAATGCCAGAAATAATTAAGATTGCTCTAATTGCGCAGCCAGATACAATGGTTATCGATAAATTAGCTAAAAGCTACTGACCATATGTACGATGTAATTAACGTCGGCAAACAACAACAACATTCCGCCAAATTATTTGTCCAAACTGAAACTGACACACTTTCAAAGTTGATTGAGGGAAAAAAGCTTTGGTCTTTTCAAAATCACATATTTTTTTTTTTTTGGATTAAGACTCAATTCATATTAAAGGCATATTTTCCTCAATTCGAAAAATAATTGATCGGAGCACTTTCTGGATTTTTTGCTCATTATACAAAAACCAGCGGTACTATCTCCCCTTCAATGTTTCCATGTATAGAAAAGAGTTGTCGCATTATGGAAGGAACTACATCGAACGATCCGTCCATAATCCAAAAATTGCATTCTGCAAGAAGCGTTAAAGAGCGATTTAGCACCGGGTAAAATAATTTGTTCTCCCTCGCAACAATCTTCTGACAGAACGAACAACTCTCCTTCCATGTCGCGTATTTCTTCAGGTATATTAATTGCCTCCAAACTGTTTGGCTCCTTTGTTGTCTTGTGAGCACGCGCACGATGGATCTTGTTTTTTTGAGATTCTTTGCTTGGTAAGTAAACTCGCGAAATGCTAGGTGTATTCATAATTGAGTCAGTAATAATACGAGATGGCGTAATGTCACAATTTTTAGCTGTGGTTTTCAAAATATGATTAGTTTCACAAATAATTTTTCCGTGCGTTATAGGTGCATGGGAATGCAGAGATGGTGCCTTAATAATTTCGTGTTTCTAATTTATTAAACGTATTACTTATACGCGCATTACATCAACATTTCTTCCGCTGGCTACACAGCCATTTGTATAATTTTTTACTTTTACGGGCTAGGTGGAAGCCAAACACGTCAATGATTAATTTGTCCTTTCTTTTATTGGAAACCACTGTAGAAATACTCATATTTATTTCAACAAAAAATATTATTAAGTATGTAATTTTAATATGCATTATTCAAAATTATCATAAACCGTACTTATTTGTACATATATTAATATGAGCAATTTTTTTTGCGAATATATTTTATTTTTTTTGTAATTATGAATATGTATGTGGAAGAAAGGGAACTTTGATTTCATTTTATTGTTACTTTTAGTGCAGTGGCAATTATCGTAATACAATAGAATTGAATCACCACTGATTTGTTATCTTGCATTAGAAAATCTTGCATAACAATTTCCCATTCATTTATAGAATCGAGCGTGCGGTTCTATAAATGTACGGGAAATTGTTATGCAAGATTTTCTAATGCAAGATTTTGTAATGCAAGATTTTGTAATGCAAGATTTTGTAATTTCAAGATTTTGTAATTGTAAGATATTGTAATGCTAGGTTTAGTATGCAAGATTTTAAGTTGCAAGGTTGTGTTATGCAAGATTACATACCCAACCCCTATTCCTTAACCGATTATGATGAAAATTGGCATGTGCGTTGGAAGTGGGATTCTAAAATGATTTTTGGATAAAGTTCTGTAATATGGCCAACAAGAATATAACTTAGCTGTAGGTCAGTCAATATGGCTGTTATAGTGTTGTGTGACCGCACAAGTTTTATTTTTTTTTTGATACACCCAGTATCGATTTTTTTTCGTAGATTACAGTTTACACCATGCAAGTATGGGAATAATAATTTTCGTTAATTTTTTTTATAAATTATAATAATAAAATAAATACTAACACTAGACCTAAGGGTAACTGTGATCGAGGGGAAATCATGATGAAATTAATGATGATGGTAGATGAAGAAGAAAAAACCGGGTTGTTTATTTTTGATCGCTAAAGTAGACACATCGAAGTCCACAGATAATATTTTTTTTGATATAAAACAAATTGTTGTGGAAGTTTTTTTTTATCAATACTATTGATGTAAATCATAGTAAAATTTGAATTAAAATCAATGAAGTGATTTAAACTGAAAACAAGGTGATCCATAAAGAAAATTAATAATATTAAATGATAAACATTCGATTAATAATAAAACTTGTATTAAAGTGGACTTGTGAAACCCGTTAAGCTTAAAAAAAAAAAAACAATAAATTACGATTACGAACCAGTGAATCGTGTTCCTTAAATTATATTGATAGTTTTATATAATTATAATATTTAAATAATAAATAATAAATACGAAATAATAGTATTAAATTAATAAACATAGTTAAGTTCGGACAAAATTGTGAAAGTAATGACTCAATTATTAGTGATTCCCGTAAAAGACAATAATTTACGAAAAGTGAATCAGGTGTTTAATATATGAGTATATTCATAATTTGTTTATAATAATAATAATTAATTGTAATTAATTAATAAATAAGAAATTTTAATAATAATTCAACAACAATTAAAAAAAAACAACAAACATTACATTGATTGAATTAATAATAATTACCAAATTCAATTAATGATACAACACCATCATAAACAACCTTCATCAACAACGGCAAAATACATAAACTTCGATAATATGACTTTACATCGTCATCAGGTACCATATTTTTTTTTTGTTGTTCTTTGTAAATTAAAATTAAGAATTTTTTTTATCATTATTAATATTTTCTTTTCATTAAAATTTTAAGTTCAGAAGAAGTTAAATGATTTTATTTGTTGATTGTGATCAGATATCATGAGCTTTTGCTAAATTATTTTGTAATATAGGTAGGTAAAGTGATAATGCACCCGTGACAACATTTTAAATTTAAAATCCGCAGCAATTCAAGCTTTCAAGAAGCCCTGTAAATAATAACCCACCCCACGCGCTGCACGCTAGCCGGCTGAAACAGCTGCAACAGGTAACTTCTTGTAAGTCTGCAACGATGATCTGTCTTTTGATGGAAAAATGTTACAGTTGTCTATTTAGGTTTCTGTGAATCATGCAGTTGTTGAGGTTTCTTTAAGATAGCCTAAACATACTATTTCAATTGCTAAACGATCGAGATTATCTCCATAATAATATTCAAGTTCCATTAGAAACTTTTCTTGCCAATCCTCCGTTTTAAAGTTTGGGTTATGTTTTCTGTGTATGTGCTGGCAGAGCGGTAACTTTACCCTTGTTTAAAAAATATAGTGTGTAGTGGACAAGCGCCTTAGTATTGAAACTATTAACGGTAGTGCAGAGTTTCGGAATTAGAAATATTATTTTAAATTCCAATTCGCAATCTCGAATTTCATTATATTCGGTTAAGGAATATAAAACTTCCATCCTACTAGCCATATTCCAGAACTTTATCTAAAAATCATTAGATTAAGATACCTTTACTATAGCACATGTAAAATTCCATTAAAATCCGTTAAAAAGTCGACAAGTTCTATCCTAGCTGGCCATATTCCAGAATTTCATCTAAAAATAATTTTAGAATCGCAATACTAGTTTACCTATCGAACTTCACCATAATCGGTTGAGAAATAGCCAAGTTCTATCATACTTGGCCATATTCTAGAACTTGATTTAAAAATCATTTTAGAATCTCATTTCCAACGAACGTGTCAGATTTCATCATAATCGGTTGAGAAATAGACAAGCTCAATCCTACTTATCCATATTCCAAAACTTCATCCAATAATCATTTTAGAATCCCATTTCCAACGCACGTGCCGAATTTCATCATAATTGGTTAAGAAAAAGGCAAGTAACATCATATTTGGCCATATTCCAGAACTTCATCCAAAAATCATTTTAAAATCCCATTTCCAATGCAAAAGCCGAATTTCATCGTAATTGGTTGAGAAATACGCAAGTTCCATCATACTTAACCATATTTCAGAACTTCATCCAAAATCCATTTTAGAATCGCATCAAATTTCATCATAATCAATTGAGAAATAGACAAGCTCCATCATACTTGGTCATATTCCAGAACTTCATCCAAAATCCATTTTAGAATCGCATCAAATTTCATCATAATCAATTGAGAAATAGGCAAGCTCCTTCATACTTGGTCATATTTCAAAACTTCATCCAAAAATCATTTTAAAATACCACTTCCAAACCACAAGTCAAATTTCATCATAATCAGTTGAGAAATAGACAAGTTCCATCATACTTGGTAATGCTCCAGAACTTCTTCCAAAAATCATTTTAAAATCACATGTCCAATGCACAAGACAAAAATTCATCATAATTGGATGAGAAATAGCCAAGTTTTAACATACTTGGCCAAATTCCAGAACTTCATCCAAAAATAATTTTAGAATCTCATTTCCAACGCACATATCAAATGTTATCATAATTGGTTGAGAAACAGGCAAGTTCCATCAGACTTGGCCATATTACAAAACTTCATCCAAAAATCATTTTAGAATCCCATTTCCAATGCACAAGCCGAATTTCATCATAATGGGTTCATAAATAGGCAAATTCCATCGTTGTTGGCCACCCAAGTAGCACGAGTGGGTTGGTATAACGTTGTACTGTGGTTGGCTAAATGACTACTGGTCCGCTAGCCAACGTTGTGACAATGGTATGAAAACTGAGATACAACGTTATTGGGGAATAAATTTTGGGTTGTAACAACGTCGTAATAACTATTATCCGACTTGTCAATTGACCATAGAATACAAGTCAGGAAATAGATATATTGACCACTATTTTGTTTATATTTTAGCAGATAGGACAACTATTTTTTATAAAATATATAAATAATCATGTTGTCTTCTTTTATCTTATAAATATAATAATTATTTGTCTATTTCCTTTATCATCTATTTCATTATTTACGACTTTATGAAAATTTACTTCATAATAATTGTAAATGTAATATTCACATTCCCTGTAATAATTATCACCCAAAAATCTGGCAAGATACGACATATTTTTATAAACAAAGCAAGTTTTATCGTAAATGTGCACCTATCAGTGAACTAAAAACTCATGCGCCTTATAAATTCGTCTTTTTTAAAAATATATTTCTGTTATTACAAAAATATTTTTATTTTAGGTTGACTAAAATTTTCTAAAATCAATTTAAACCATATTGAAATAATCCCCACCATTAAAATAATGATATTACAATAATATTTAGTCATGAGAAGTACGAAAATCAGAATTTTATTTTCAAAAAATACAAATTTTTATATGCATGTGTAATTAAAAATAGCGAACTTCATATTATGTATTAAAATATATTTAAACCACTAAAATGTTAGATTAATAACCAATTTATAACAAATTCGACTCAAAAATTACAAATTTGTTATTTTATTTCCAAAAAAGTTACTGTCACGACGGTCTAGTCATTGTCCCGACGATTTACATATTTAATTGTATTACCAAATTTTCAAGAATTCAACTGTAAAGATATTTGCACACCAAATAAGTTATATCGAAAAGCGTTGTGCATTCACCAAAAATTCCTTAACAACAAAAAAGAAAAACTTAACGAATGAGATAATTTAAAATTCCATGTAAAAGACAAAGGAGACTGTATGGATACAAATGTATTTGGTTTTTTATGATACATTCGCGAATTATAAAAAACATGATTAAAACTTCAAAAACGTAAAACATTTGTATTGTTTATGTTGATAGTTATTCATTAATTAAATCCTTAATATAACAAAAATTATGATTGACCTATTTTGGAAGATAAAAGAAGTTGAAGTTAGAAAAACTTTTTTATATTAAATTATTTATATAAAAATTGACATTGACATGACACAAGGTTGTTTGTCGATGATGTAATAATGTCGGTCACAAAATATTTTTTTTGTCAATTATTTCACTAAATTGTATGCATATGTAAAAAGTGTTATCTTGTGGTCGTGCAGGTAACAACAAAATATTTAGGTTGGATATTGGTTTTTACACGACAAAAAAGTTGCTAGGTAGTCATTAAATACCACATATTATGACAACATGACTAAATAATCGGTACACGGTTATAAAATATATATTAGTCGGTCAATAGTTGAAAATAGTAAAAAAAAGTTGTCAAGTAGATATAAAATAACGCTCTGGCGGCTGCTAACATATAACGTCGCATTGTGGTCGTGCCGACGAAAAAATAAAAATTGTTAGTTCGATGTCAAACAAGTGAATTTATAGAAATTTGTGACGTTGTACCGACGTCGGAAATGGGTGATAAAACTATAAAGTTATTTGGTGCTACTTGGGCATATTCCAGCTCTTCATCCAAAAATCATTTTAGAATCCCATTTCCAACGTACATGTCAAATTTCACCATAATCGGTTGAGAATTAGGCAATTTCTATCATACTTGGCCATATTCCAGAACTTCATCCAAAAATAATTTAAAATCACATTTCCAATGCACAAGGTAAAATTCATCATAATTGGATGAGAAATAGGCAAGTTTCAACATACTTATCCATATTCCAGAACTTCATCCAAAAATAATTTTAGAATCCCATTTCCAACGCACATATCAAATTTTATCATAATCGGTTGAGAAACAGGCAAGTTCCATAAGACTTGGCCATATTACAAAACTTCAGCCAAAAATTATTTTGAAAATAGGCAAAATCCATTAACTTCCAGATCTTCATCCAAAAATCATTTTAGAATCCCATTTCCAACGTATATGTCAAATTTCATCATAATCGGTTGAGAAATAGGCAAGTTCCATCATACTTGGCCATATTCCAGAACTTCATCCAGAAATCATTTTAGAATCCCATTTCCAAAATGGATGTGAAGTTTTCCACACTTTTTTCCACAGTAATACGTATACAAATCATATTGGCAAAAAAAAAAATAATATTGGATTCTAACTAATTTTTCATGTGTTGGTGCGTATTGTACACTGTTAAGAATCCGTATAATATAATTTTACTAAATTTCGATTTAAAAAACCGAATAAAATCAATGCAATATAATTTTTGTTCAAATAAATTATTATTAATGCAATACGTAAAACTAATTTAATTTGAGATAACGATATTTAGTACATATTTGATATTATATACAACGGTGTAATCTAATAAAATGAATTGTAGTGTAACTACTAGATATTTGAACTAGGGATCCGATAGTACATGGAGTAGCTGATAAAAATTGTGGTCCATTAGGCCAATTAACTATTTCTTAAACCAAGAATTAATTTAAACTAGACATTTTTTCTGGCGATTAAGACTAACAATTGTTAAATGTCATTTACGCTACTTGCCTATGGTTTGGATTCATTTTTTTATGGTCCATATATTATTTTGACTAAATTCCACTAATATTACCTCTGAATGGTCTTAATTTCACAGGAAACCACTTTTATTCGAAAGATTTTGTAATGAAATTACATTTTTCATTCATTATTGATTAAAAAATAGGCAAGTGCCATAGAATGGAAGTGTAGAATCCCATTTTCAACGTATATGTCAAATTTCACTATAATCGGTTAAGAAATAGGCAAGTTCGTCATACTTGGCCATATTCCAGAACTTCATCCAAAAATTATTTTAGAATCCCATTTTCAACGCACTTGTCAAATTTCATAATAATTGATTGAGAAATAGGCAAGTTCCATCATGCTTGGCCATATTCCAGAATTTCATCCAAAACTCATTTTAGAATCCCATTTCCATCGCGGAAGTTAAATTTCACTAAAATCAGTTAAGAAATAGACAAGTTCCATCCTAATTGGCCATTCATTTAATTTGCTAAAGGTTTAATTTAAAATTTAAACGACAACGTTGTTGCAGATACACTCTCTTGCATAACGGACAACGAAACAAAATTGCAATTACAACAAAAGCTGACCTAGAACTTCAGAATTTATTGGTTCCAAACGAACCATAGTTCATCAATGAAACTAGCGCTTTCCCAATTGCCTGGCCTAGAAATTATCTGCGAAACATCAACTGGGTACAATTGCCCATTCATCGTACAATCAATGCATCGAACCATCTTCGACACTTTACATAACATTTCGCATCCTGGTGTCCGTGCCACTCGTAAGTTGATTACTGCTCGATATTGTTGGCCTAGTATGAACAAAGACGTAAGCAATTGGGTTCAGTCCTGTTTATCCTGCGAACGTGCCAAAGTTCAACGGCATACTAAATGATCCAAATACAATATCAACAATTCCAAATATCATCAGGTCGTTTTTAACACATCCACATAGATATAGTAGGACACTTCCTCCATCTAAGGAATATACTTATTTACTCACCAGTGTCGATCGATTCACTCGGTGGCCCAAAGCCTACTGCATAATATAACTACTGATCAAGGAACACAGTTTGAGCCCAAGCTTTTCAGCGAATTAACAAACTTTTTAGCTCACATCGTATTCGTACAACAGCTTACCACCCTAAAGCCAATGGCATGGTCGAACGTTTCCGCCGGCAACACAATCAATTGGAGTTCGGAAAAATTCATCGTATTACTGGGAATCCGAGCAACAGTGCAAGAAGATCTGAAGTGCTCACCAGCTGAAATGGTTTATGGTCAAACCATCAAGCTACCAGGTGAGTTCTTCGTCGAAAATCCTCTTTCACCCTTACCAACTAGCGACACAGTCATCGACCAACTCCGAGGCAAAATGCAAAACCTTATCCCGAAATCAACTCGGCAAGCCAAATAAGATGACGTTTTGGTTCCAAAGTCACTTGCCAACTGTGATTTTGTATTCGTAGGAACAGACAAGGTTCGCACAGGCTTATCTACTCCCTAAGAAGGCCTGTTTAAAGTCATCCGACGCCTTCGGAAACAATTCACCGTGTCAATTAATGAAAAAAACCAAACCATTTCAGTTGACCGGCTTAAACCGGCTTACGGCATACTGTGTTCCACTGATACAAAATCAGTTCATCGTTCACATAAAACTGTTCGTATTTCAGTCTAACAAACATTTTCCTCAGCGACTCACTTGCGGGGGATTCCTGTAGTGGCTCACTCATTTTATACATACAAATTCAAATTTGCTCACCACCACAATATAGGGTTGTTACACAAAAGATCTCTTGTGTTGTTTACTGACACCTAGCGAAAGTAGTCTGGATCACAGAAAATGTAATTGAACACTAAATTATATTTTTCTGTTTTACTCCATCTCGCCTTCAATATCTTTTCTCAATTCAATTTCGAATTGATGTTCTTGTTTTTCTCCATCTCGTTTTCAGTAGAACAACGAATATTGGCATGCGATTCGTATCGTATGTCAACACTTAAAAAAACCAATACATCAAAATAAAAATTACAACTTTTGTCGGCAAAACATTTTTATTCTACTTCGTCTCCGAGTTAGTTTTTTTTTAACATTACTTTTCGATTCGTACTCAAACAATGCGCATCGGACATCTGGGAGTTATATATACCTGTATATTTTTTTGTGAACTAAAAAATAAACTCGCAACTCCATTTTCTTTAACTGTAAAATTGTGGTGACAAATAAATAAGAAAATTAATTTCATAATTTCCAGTTTTTCTTGTAATGGACAATAAATAATAAGAAATTTATAAATAAACAAATTAAGTGCCAATAAGGTTATTGCCTATGAATATTAAATTAAAAGGAGTTTTTATTTTAATTTAACTACTGTGGTGTACGTAAAAACATTCGAAACTCCTTTATGTAAAGAATTTTTTTTTATAAGTTCTTGTGCCTGCGTGTCGAAAAGCAACACGCTAAGAACAAAAAATCTTATTAACATTCCATCATATAAATCGAATTCGTTAAGAAATAGCCAAGTCTTAAAATGTACCGTTTTGTCCTTATGCCGTACGTACAGAAATATGACGTAGTGCCGCATTTAAATATGCCGTAGTGTAACATAAATAGATAAGCTATGCGGGTCCGAGCGCAAAATTACATGTATTTTCTTATGAAGGTCTAAATTTGCATTTTTAGCATATTTTCTTACAAATGTCATCTATGAAACAGAGAGAGAGAGAGAGAGAGAGAGAGAGAGAGAGAGAAAGAGAGAGAGAGAGAGAGAGAGAGAGAGAGAGAGAGAGAGGGAGGGAGGGAGAGAGAGAGAGAGAGAGAGAGAGAGAGAGAGAGAGAGAGAGAGAGAGAGAGATAAAACAGTAAAGAGAATAAAAGATTGGCACATAAAACATATTCATACAGGAAATATATTTTCTCTGAAACTTAACATATTATGTTAACTAGCGAGTAGAAAGCGTAAACTGTAAAACGAGTACATTGCAATTACATATTAAGAAGCGTAAATGAATTCATTGCAGAAAACGCACATAATCTTCTCTCACCTACACGTTTGATTGCGTTCTTAAGATACAGTATGGAGAAAAAAAAGTAAACAAAAGTAATATAAAAGAATTTTCAGCTCCAAATCCTTGAATATCTCCTAAATGCTACATTTTTAAGCGAAAATATATCAAACTATGCTATAGTTTTCTCAACGAATTGCGTTTAGGGCAAGCAACAGTAAAATTTTTTTTTTTTTACGTTTCAAAATTTATGTTAAAATCCATTGTTGAAAAAAAAGTGAACAAAGTATATAAATTTGATAATAAAAAATTAAATATTTTTTAATTGAATATTTTTTTTTCGTTAATATTTAGATTATTTAGCAGTAAAAATTTAATAATTACTGAATTATAACGATCCTGCAAGTGGAAAATTAAATTTATTTTGAAAATGGGACAAAAATGTATAGAAGTTCGAAAATTAATAATAAATGATACGCAAAATGGAATACCGTATCGAAGGATTGCTGAAAAATACAAAATTTCGTTAGGAGGTATTTCTAAAATTGTGGAAAAATTTAAGATAACCGGAACTGTTGAACGAAAGAAAGGAAGTGGTCGGACACGGAAAACATCACAACACGATGATCGGGCTATACACCGTTTTGCACAAAAAATCCATCGGTTGCACAAAAAAATCGATCGCAAAAGAGCTAAATTTGAATGTATCGAGATTTACAGTAAGAAATAGGTTAAAAGAAATTGGGTTATACAGCTGTTTTAAGGTAAAAAAACCACTACTACGCAAACAACGAACAGCGAAAAATATAAAGAAACGATTGGATTTTGCAAAAAATTTGTAAATATGCCGATTTCTTATTGGAAAAGTGTCATCTAGCTGACCAGATGAGAGCAAATTGAATTGAAAAATCCAAAAAGACGAAGCCGCATCTGGGTTCCCAAAGGAAAACGTTTTATCTTCTGTCTATCACTCATAGTTTGGGGATGTTTTTCTTGGCATGGTGTGGGCAATTTAGTCTAAATTAACGGGAAAATGACTGGAAATTCTTATGTTCAATTTTTACAAGAAAACCTTGCTAAATCTGCTGAGAAAATGAGCCTAAATCGTTTCGTGTTTCAACAAGACAATGACCCGAAAATACGTCAAGGGTCGCAAAACCATATTTTGTTCGAGAAGGTTTAGAAGTATTAGAGTGGCCACCACAATCACCCGATCTAAACCCTATTGAACACCTCTGGATGATTTTGGATGATAAAATCCCGATCCATACAAGATCCAAATTGCCGGAATTCTGGGCCAGTGTAGAACAAGAGTGGTCTTCTATTTCAACCACTTACATCAAAAATTTAGTTGAAAGTATACCACGGCGGTTACAAATGGTCATTGATAATAAAGGAGGACACACCAAATATTGAATAATTTAATAGTTTTCCAATTTTTGAAAAATAATATAAAATTGTTTACTTTTTTTTTGCAACATAAAAAAATCAAACAGTGAAGTATCTTTAATTTTCTTGACTTACTAGTGATTATTTTTTAAAGTTCCTGCGATAATTATTTAAAATAAATTTATATTTAATTTCTAACACAATAGTTTTAATTATTTAAAATTCTTATAATGAAATAAATAAAAATTAGTTTGCCAGATTAAAATGTTTACTTTTGTTTCTCCATACTGTATATGACTTATTAAAAATGAGATTAGATAAACGAATACAACAACATTATTCATACCGAAATATTTATAATATGATGCTAAGATTACTGACCATGCGCGCATATGACGCAAAAAACATAATTTTTTTAAAAGCATATAATTATTTAGGCCAATTAAAATATGTATAGGACGGTTCAATTTTTAGAACCTACGTCGATATATAGATATACGATATATACGATATACGATGAGCAATATTCCGTGTGCATCGCAAAATATAGTGGCCATAACCTTGCCAGCCGATGTCACTGCCTTTGCCTTCTTCGGAGCACTTCCACCAGCTTCCACCCATTGTTTCGATTGATTTTTGGTTTCAGGTGTGTAGTGGTGGACCCACGTTTCATCAACAGTAATTAATCGACGCCAAAAATCAACAGGATTACGTTTGATCATGTCCAAACAGCGCTGTGAAGTGGTCTGTCGAACTAGTTTTTGTTCGACACTGAGCAAACGCGGCACCCATCTTGCCGATAGCTTTTTCATATGCAAATGTTCATGCAAAATGTTGAACACACGTTCATATGATATGTTTACCATTTCAACAATCTCACGCAACTTGACTCAGCGATCATTCATAACGATATCGAGGATTTTCTTGATATTTTCTTCAGTAACCACCTCTTTTGGCCTTCCTGTTGATGGTATTGTTGCAGTGCTTCTTCGGCCGCGTTTAAAATCAGCAATCCAATATTTTACCATGTAATCTGACGGAGCAGACTCACCGTAATGTTTATCGAGCTTTTCTTTTGTCTCTTTCGCCGTTTTCCCTTTCAAATAATAGTGTTTAATCACTGCACGAAATT